>CAUYON010112982.1:0-12647 GCA_963573935.1 Arctocebus calabarensis
GGACCCAACAAGAAAAGAAAACTATAGACCAATATCACTAATGAATATTGATGCAAAAATATTTAACAAGATACTAACAAACAGAATCCAACAACACATCAAACAAATTATACACCACGACCAAGTGGGCTTTATCCCAGGATCTCAAGCCTGGTTCAATATACGTAAATCTATAAATGTAATTCAGCACATAAACAAATTAAAAAATAAAGACCATATGATTCTCTCAATTGATGCAGAAAAGCTTTTGACAATATCCAGCATCCCTTCATGATTAGAACACTTAAAAAAATTGGTATAGAAGGGACTTTCTTAAACTGATAGAGGCCATCTACAACAAACCCACAGCCAATATCGTATTGAATGGAGTTAAATTGAAACCATTTCCACTTAGATCAGGAACCAGGCAAGGTTGCCCATTGTCTCCTCTGCTGTTAAAAATCATAATGAAAGTTTTAGCCATTGCAATCAGGGAAGAAAAGGCAATCAAGGGTATCCACATAGAGTCAGAAGAGATCAAACTTTCACTCTTCGCAGAGGATATGATTTTATTTCTGGAAAACACCAGGGATTCTACTACAAAACTTTTAGAAGTGATCAAGGAATACAGCAATGTCTCAGGCTACAAAATCAACACCCATAAATCTGTAGCCTTTATATATACCAACAATAGCTAAGCCAAAAAAAAAAAAAAACAGTCAAGGACTCTATTCCTTTCACAGTAGTACCAAAGAAGATGAAATATTTGGAAGTTTACCTAACAAAGGATGTGAAAGATCTCTATAAAGAGAACTATGAAACTTTAAGAAAAAAAATAGCTGAAAATGTTAACAAATGAAAAAATATACCATGCTCATGGCTGGGAAGAATCAACATTGTTAGAATGTCTATACTACCCAAAGCAATATATAATTTTAATGCAATTCCTATCAAAGCTCCATTGTCATATTTTAAGGATCTCGAAAATATAATACTTTGTTTTATATGGAATCAGAAAAAACCTCGAATAGCCAGGACATTACTTAGAAATAAAAACAAAGCAGGAGGAATAACTCTACCAGACCTGAGACTCTACTATAAATCGAAAGTTATCAAAACAGCATGGTACTGGCACAAAAACAGAGAGGTGGATGTTTGGAACAGAATAGAGAACCAAGAGATGAATCTAGCTACTTACCGTTACTTGATCTGTGAAAAGCCAATTAAAAATATTCAGTGGGGCCTCAGCGCCTGTGGCTCAACAGGCTAAGGTGCCAGCCTCATACACCTGAGCTGGCAGGTTCAAATCCAGCCTGGGCCTGCCAAACAACAATAGTGGCTGCAACCCAAAAATGGCCGGGCGATGTGGTGGGCGCCTGTAGTCCTAGCTACTTGGGAGGCAGAGGCAGGAGACTCGCTTGAGCCCAGGAATTGGAGGTTTCTGTGAGCTGTGATGCCACTGCACTCTATCTAGGGTGATAGCTTTAGGCTCTGTCTCAAAAAAAAAAAATATTCAGTGGGGAAAAGACTCCCTATTTAACAAATGGTGCTGGGTGTACGGGCTGGTGACCTATAGAAGAGTAGAATTAGACCCACACCTCTCCCCATTAACTAAGGTAGACTCTCACTGGATTAAAGATTTAAATTTAAGACATGAAACTATTAAAATATTAGAAGAAAGTGCAGGGGAAACTCTTGAAGGAATTGGCCTGGGTGAATATTTTATGAGGAGGACTCTCCAGGTAATTGAAGCAGTATCAAAAATACACTACTGGGACCTGATCAAATTAAAAAGCCTCTGTACAGCCAAGAACACAGTAAGTATAGCAAGCAGACGGTCCTCAGAATTGGAGAACAAATTTGCAGATTATGCCTCCGACAAAGGTTTAATAACCAGAATCCACAGAGAACTCAAACGTATTAGCAAGAAACAAAAAAATAAAAAAAAAAGAACTATCCAGTTAAATAGTTATCCAGTTAAATGTGCCATTTAAAAAGATACAACTATAGTAATGCATAAAATTTGAAAAATCAAGAAATGGAAAAAGTTATAGTGGAAATAACAAACTGTGAAAAGGGAAGTAGAGCCAGGACAGTGCATAAAGGTTAACATCACATAGATCACATAACTGACCTTTATTCTGAAAGAGTTTTTACGGAGACATTTAGAGAAAGAGCTTATAATATATTCTTCACTTAAAAGCAATAAAACTGCCTTCTTATTTCCAACAGAAAATGACTCTTGGGTATAAAATATTCAAAATTCAACAAACAATTGGATGGATTTTTTTTCACACATACACAACCAAAATGAAAATACTGTCTTGGCACACCATACTTTCTTGAGAACAGAATGTCACCACCATCACCATTATTAACAATGAGAGAGATGGACATAGATAGAAAGAGGGAAGGAGAGAGTGAGAGAGAAAGAGAATACATAATTTAGTTGATTGGGCCTTTTTGGGCTTGAGAAATGATCATTCCTTGCTGTTCTTAAAACAGCTGGTGGCTCCTTAGACCCAAAATAGTTAAGAATATTTTTGTAAGGACAGTGTAGAAATAAAATCCAAGCTGGAAAGCCGAGTACTAGGTCCTTTTACTGGGAAAGCAATCTCGTGTTATATTTTGAAGTCAGTTAGTCAGATATGTATTACCTGAACTTCCCACATTTGGGTTGTTGTGGAGAGAGAATCAATGATAAGGAGTCATAAAATCCAATTTTGTTATCTTTTTTTTTTGGTGTGGGATCTACCACAGCCTTGTTGACATTCTGGGGTGTAATTGTCTCTAGGGTCAGGAGATGCATCAGTGAACACAAGACTCAATAGCTATAACGTGAGAAATAGGAAGAATTACTGCTGAATAAGATATTTTGAAAGACTTGGAGTTTTTTTTTGTTTTAGGAATGGAAAAGGAGAATACGGGATTTGCAAATATTAATTAATAACACAAAACCTCCCTGTGATACCATGGACTTATTCTAAATCAAAATGGAAAGCCTGGGCAGCATCTTTAGTTTTAATACAAATGCCAGAGAATTACTTTGTAACAAGCTTGGGAAGCACCATTTTGATAAGGGAATAAGTAAATAATAATTGGTGATGGAAGATTCATGTACATCTAGAAATGAAGAATACTCGGGCCTCTGGAATAGCAAGAACTGGAAGTAAAACTCTGTTTTACTTATAGTGCAGGAAACTCCTAAGTTATAGGCAACTTGACTTGTGGTGTTCTATACTATAAATAGGCTCCCAAGGCTCCTCATAAGGATAATTTTTTTTTTGAGACGGAGTCTCATTTTGTTGCCCTTGGTAGAGTCCCATGGCATCATAGCTCACAGCAACCTCAAACTCCTGGGCTCAAGCGAACCTGTTGCCTCAGCTTCCCAAGTAGCTGGGACTACAGGCACTCACCACATGCCTGGCCAGTTTTTTAGGGATAGGATCTTGTTCTAGCTCAGGTTGGTCTTGAACCTGTAAGCTCAAGCAGTCCACTGGCCTCGGCCTCTCAGAGTGCTGGGATTACAGGCGTGAGCCACCACGCCTGGCATTTCATAAGAATAATTTATAAGGAAATAAATAAATAATCTAGGAACTTGTTTATCTTGTGTATGTAAATAAACTTACATGGCATAAGTGGTTCATTGGCACAGCATGTTTACACTGGCAGCTAGTCTCGTTGTTTATATGGTCACTTACGCACAGCATCACTTTTATTTTAACTTTTTTTTTTTTTTTTTTTTTTTTGGTTGCAGCCGTGATTGTTGTTTGGCGGGCCCAGGCTGGATTCGAACCCGCCAGCTCAGGTGTACGTGGCTAGTACCTTAGCCTGTTGAGCCACAGGCGCCGAGCCTATTTTAACTTTTTAATTCAATTTTGTGGGTCTGTATTTACCCTTAGGATGATGCCTCCAAAGTGAAAGTACACTGCACGTTCAGGTGAGTCCGCAGCAAAGAGAAAGGCGATTATGATGTAAATGAAGTAGAAATAATCAAGCATTCAGAGAAAGGCCAAACACCATCATTCACTGAGACATACTGGGCTTCAGTTGGTTGACTATTAGAACAATTACAAAGGATAAACTGAGAGTAATGCAGCATGTAAAAGGCAGTGCTCCAATGAAAGTAACAGTTATTACAAAGCAGCATAGTGGATTAATTATTGAAGTGGAAAGTTATTATTGATTTGGTTAGAGTACCAAGGTAAGTATAAACATACCTAATAGCCTAAGAATTAAAAGAAAGAGCATAACAGTTTCTGTAACTTATTATTATAGTGCAGGGGTATTATTATTATTATAGTATTATGCCCTATTATTACCATATGAGTCATTATAGTATTATTATTACCATATATACATTGTTCATCAGAGTGCCGAGTTACATACAAATTTGACCTAAAAATGTTTGTAGGAATATGTCTTGTCTGTAACCTGGGATCTGCCTTTATTGTTCCCCTCATAATTTCTGCTTGAATGTGGTCTGTCATGGCTTTCTTGTCCAATTTTTACATCAGACCATATAGTTTCTGCTTCATTTTTTAACTGGCCCCTTTCTCTTATTTTTCCCTTGGTTAAAATACCTGAGGAAGAGAAATTGATTAACTAATTTTAATTCTTAACCTGGGCCCTGTTGTATTTAGTTGGCAGTTTATGGTTTAATAGCATGCTTTCGGGTCAGGTGTCCTCCCATACACCTGTCAGGGTGGGAAAGGATGTAAAGCATGGCCGTGTAAGGCTGGCTTCTGCAGGGTAAGGGAGGAGCAGGTAGAGAACCTAGAACTAGAACTTGGTTTATTTAGAACTAGGGGGGCCAAATATCCCAGTTTTCCTGGAAGACTCACAATTTAAATCTGTCCTCCTGCATCCAGTGCAGTTTAGCATTTGCCTCAGGATTTTGTTTTGTTTTGCTTTGTTTTGTTTGGACAGATTCTGACTCCATTGCCCCAGGCTAGAGTGCCATGACATAAGCCTAGCTCACAACACCTCAAACTCTTGGGTTCAGGCAATCCTGCCTCACCCTCCTGAGTAGCAGGGACTATAGGTGCTCATCTTTTAATACGTTAAAAAAATTAAACTGAAAAATTGAGAGGATGAGGCAGAGCAAGATAGGGGAATAGAACTTGCCAGCAATTATCCCCACAGGAACACCAAATTGAACAACTGTTTACATAAAACAAACAAACAAAAATCCCCCATCTTTATAAGAACCAAAAACCAAGTGAGTGATCATAGTACCTGGTTTTATCATTGTATCAAGGAAAGAGGCACCTAAGAGGGTAGAACAGAGAGTTTTGTCTTTGCCACGCCTCCCCCAGCCTTAGCAGCACTGCCCCAGAATCAGGTGGAGAAAGGATCTGATTGGAGGAGGGAAAGTGAAGTAATTGTGGGACTTTGTATTGGAATTCAGGGCTACCGTGTCACAGGGGAACACAACACTGGACAGAATTCTGCTGGCACCCATGGAGCAAGTATTTAGACTAGCCCTTGAGAGGCATCCTCCTTCCCAGGGGTGAAAACCTGAGCTCTGACCAGCTGCACCATCAAAAGTGGCTGGGACCTAGAGTAAATTTGTATGGCAATCACGGTGCAAAGACTGTAGTCCTTGGGCAATTTCTGAGGCTGCACTGGGGTCAGAGAAAGTGGATTTGGGGTGAACATGACCCAGGGAGACACCCGTAGTACCTTTGTCCCCTCCCCCAAATTTAGCCGTTACATCTTGGGGAGATCTAAAAGAATCTATCAGCGTACCCCCACCCCCCAGCACTAAGCAACCAGTAATCAACTTCTTGTCTGTGTTGTTTCGCCTATTCCTGGTACTGTATATCAACAGAATCATATAATTTAAGGTCTAGTGACTTCTTTTACACTTAGCATAATGTTTTCAAGGTTCATTCATGTTTAGTATGTATCAGTACTTTATCCTTTTTATTGCAAAATAACATTCCATTGCATGGATTATATATACCACGTTTTATATAAATGCCATTTATTGGTTGATGGCCATTTGGATTTTTTCTATTTTATGGCTGTTATGAATAATGCTATGGTGAATAGTCATGTATATGTATCTCAAATTCCCATTAAGCAATTACAGTCCAATAGTGGGAGGTAGAATGTTGCTTCCTGTGCATGCTCCCCTGCAGAATGTTCAGACTTTGGATCTAGGTGTGAGCATCCTCCCAGGTGTGCTGTGTTTTACTGGGCTTCCCAGTTGAAACAGAGAAGACTTTGAAACTGGTGGTACTTTTTCACTTTTAGGAATTAAAACTTTTAGGCAAATACAGGAAGGAACAGAAACTGCTATGAACCACAGAGGAAATTCCCTTTGTAGATATTCCATTGAACGTGAGGCATGTAGCACAAAAGCAAAAAATGCATAGCTCATTGTAAGTGCTCAAAAAATGAAAGCTGGGTAAATAAATGAACCAGTGGGAGTACGTGACTTGGATGCCTTAGCATCCTAGGGTCCTACTTCTTGCCACTCCATAACCTTGATTGTGCCTGTTCAAGTTCAATGTGTACTACTGAAGGCTGATGTGGATTTGGGAAATGAGAGAGATTTATAAGACAACCTAGAGAATCATAAATAAGTAAATTGCCCAGTGTTATACACAGTTATGAGCAGTTTATTTCCTTAAACCTTGTTCTGAACTCTTAAAATTTTTTAACTTTTAAAGATGAACTTCTTGATAAATGCAAAGTGAAAGACTTGCTTGGTGCTCAATTTCCAGAAATGGTGCAGTTCAGGACATCATAGGGGCAAGATACCTACTGCAGATATATATGTGAGGGCTCACAGCCAGTTTAGAGACAAACTAGTTACAACTTTGGTACACTTGGAATGACTGCAACTGAGATTATGTAAATTAAAGGTATCAAATAATTATTTTCTGTGTGTGAATATGTTTTCAGTAAAATAAAATCTCCACTGGTAATAAAGGAATAAAGCAAATGGACATTAAGTACATAACATTTTGTCTTGGTCCATTTGGCTGTTATTGTAAAATATTAAGAATGGGTGACTTGGCTTGGCACCTGTGGCTCAATGGGCTAAGGCGCCAGCCATGTATACCTTAGCTGGCAGGTTCGAATCCAGCCGGTCCCGCCAAACAACAATGACGGCTGCAACCCAAAAAATGGCCGGGTGTTGTAGCGGGCGCCTGTAGTCCCAGCTACTTGGGATGCAGAGGCAGGAGACTCGTTTGAGCCCAGGAGTTGGAGGTTGCTGTGAGCTGTGATGTCACAGCACTCTATCCAGGGGGACAGCTTGAGGCTCTGTCTCAAAAAAAAAAAAAAAAGAATTGGTGACTTATCAACAGAAGAAATCTATTTCTCCCAGTTCTGGAGTCTCGATAGTTCATGGTTCTGTTCTGATGAGGGTCCTCTTTTGGGTTGTAGACTGCTGACTCTTTGCTGCGTTCTCACAGAGTAGAATAGGAAAAGAAGTTCTTTAAAATTAATTACTTTGAGAAATAAAAATTTTATACATTTATAGTACACAATGTGATTTATATATATATAACATGAAATAATTAAATCAAGCTAATTAACATATTTGTCTTTTTTTTTGTGGTGAAAACATGGTGTCTTTAGCACATATTTTACTTGCTTTTGTGCCTATTGCAGATTATTCTACTGTTTAGAATGGCCCCAGCCATAGAAGTGAAGTGATCACTCATGTTCTTAACCACAGGAAGACTGAGACGTGCCTGATGGAGAAAATGCACCTGTTAGATAAGCTTAGTTTAGGCCTGAGTTACAATCTTGTTGGTCATGGCCTCAGTGTTAAAGAGTAAACAACGTATATTCAATAAGTGTCTTTAAACAGAAACATATGTAAAAAAAGGATATGTATTGATCAGTTGATACAGGCTGATCAGTTGATCCCAGAAACCGAACCCTAGGAATAATTTATTCAGTATTTCTGCAAGAAGCAATGATTCAGTATTCACTAATTCAGTGTTTCTGGCTTTATAGACCATACTGCAAATAACAAGAATCAACTGTATTTACAATTTCGATAGTAACAAATTGGCTCCTAAGATGTAAGATATGTCTGTAATAGTCCAGGTACCATGACTCATGCCTGTAATCCTAACGCTTTGAGAGGCTAAGGCCAGGAGTTCAAGACCAGCCTGAATATTGTAGCAAGAACCTGTTTGTATGAAAAATGGAAAAATTAGCTGGGCATTGTGACACATGCCTGTAGCCCTAGCTGAATCACAAGGATCCCTTGAGCCCAGGAGACTGAGGTTGTAGTAAGCTATGATGCTGCCACTGCACGGTCAACAGAATGAGAACCTGTCTTAAAAAAAAAGTAATCTGTAATAATTTATACTCTCACCAACAATATGTGAATAGGTATCTATTCATACCTTCCCTAACTCTGTATATTGAGAGATTTTAAATCTTTATCAGATATGTTAGAAAAGGTTCTTCAATTTGTTCTCAATTATGCATATTTATATTTGTATTGTGTGTGGATGAGGATTTGCTCATATCCCCATGTTAAAAATTAGGTTCTTGGTGCTTTTCTTGTAGATTTTTAAGGTATTTTATGTATTTAGGAAAATTATTCTTTGCCATTTAGTTGAAGATTTTTTTCTCTATGTGTCATTTGTCTTCCAAAATGTATTACATTTTCTTTTGACTATTAGAAACTCTTCCATTTTTATATAGTAAAATCTATCAGTCTTTTCCTTTTTTGGTTTTGAGGTTTGCTTAGGAAGGCCTTTCCTCTATGTGAAAATAAATTTTTAAGAAGTCTTCCATATTTTCCTCTATATTCTTTTCAATTTCATTATTTAACAATATTTAAATATTTGATTCTTCTGGAATTTCTTGAGTCCAGCTTTGCTTTTTTTTAATGGCTAGCCATTTGAAATCCAAATTTAGTTAGCTTGACTCAACCATTCCAATATACATATATTAAAACATGTTTTATATCATACATTTATAAAATTAATTTGTCATAAAAATGTTTTTTTTTTATTTTAATTTTTGAGACAGAGCCTCAAGCCGTCACCCTGGATAGAGTGCTATATGGCATCACAGTTCACAGCAACCTCCAATTCCTGGGCTCAAGCGAGTCTCTTGCCTCCGCCTCCCAAGTAGCTGAGACTCCAGGCGCCCGCCACAACGCCCGGCCATTTTTTGGTTGCAGCCGTCATTATTGTTTGGCGGGCCCGGGCTGGATTCAAAACCGCCAGTGCAGATGTATGTGGCTGGCGCCTTAAGCCACAGGCGCCGAGCCCATAAAAATGTTTATTGCTGCTCAATTCATAATTGTCAAGTTGTGGAAGCAACCCAAATGCCCATCAATCCATGAATAGATTAACAAATTGTGATATATGTATACCATGGAATACTATTCTGCAATAAAAAAATGGAAACTTTACATCACATCTTAATATTTATCTGGATGGAGCTGGAACACATTCTTCTTAGTAAAGTATCTCAAAAATGTAAAAAAAAGTATCCAATGTACTCAACACTAATATGAAGCCAATATATAAACACACACCCATATGAATGATACAACACAAATATAGTTAAGCAAACGGAAGGCGTAAGGATGGAGGGGAGGGGGGAAGGATGATTGGCAGGAGGAAGGAGGGCATTTGGTGGTATCATACCTAATGTGGACAATGCAAAGATATTTAGCATACCCCTTCCCTCTACCCCCCTCCCCGTGAGGGGTTCTCCTACAACTTGAACTTTACCTTGAAATTGAAAAACATGTAACATAAAAATTTGCTCCCTCATATTAATTTGAAATAAAAAAAGAAAAAGAAATGAAGATTAAATAGAGAAAATACAGGAACAGAAAAAACCCATTTTCTCCATTAGTTTGGAATGTTGTATTGGTATCTTATAGTAAATATCCACATATACTTAAATCTATTATTTTGTACAGAATATTCCAAATTTTATGCTTGCATAAAAAAGTAACTTGTTTGTATCAAATAAATGAAGTAGAGCCTAGATAGTGAGCCTAACTGGGCTGACCTATGATGTTTTCCAAATGTTTTAGCCTAACATTTCTGTGGCAGATTCTGAAACCAATAGAAAATTAACTGCAGATGATGCTTCAATCTTTAAGGCTCTTGGCTGAAAGTACAACAGAAATGTCTTAAGTTTGATGACATCAATTTTTAAATTCTCCACATGCTATCACTTCTAACAGGTCAGTGTGTGTGTGCAGTAAAATAGTTCAGCACAATGATGCTAGTATACCATTCAAGTCAGTTGGAACACATTCATTTTCCTTAGTTAAATCTCACACTGTTTGGAAAGGTTAGTTTATTACTCAAAAATCCAGGCTATGAGGCAAATAATAGCCTACCAAATATAACAGATACCTCATATTCCTGTAATTCTACAAAGTAATGGTTTCATGTACAGAGAACCCCTATCATGGTCAAAAAATCCAAATTAGTTATTTCTGCCTGACTTTCTAAAACTGCATCCTTGAGGAGGTGACACAGACTAGTGACGTTGAACACTAATAGTACTAATCCTATCAACAACCTTTCAATTTTAAAAATAGTTGGGTTTATTTAGTTTTCTACGTGGCATTAAAGGTTCACAGCTCCTTAAATATCTATGTAACATCTTTCTTGGAGGAATTGGGGTAATCTTTAAGAGTAACCCTCACTATTATCCAAATCCCAGAACCAACCACAAAGGAAACAGAAACAGAAGTACCAGGTCTGATGGAAGTGAACTCTGCTTCACCAATATTTTTTAGCTGGAGATCCGATGTTATGATTTTGTCAAAGGCAGAATATCCAATTATCTTATAAGTACAAATACTAAGAGGAATGTACATATTGACTTTTTGCGCTATGAAATTCATTTGAGTCTTCTGTTGGGCCGGCTGATAATATGACAGTGCTGCTGGAGGTATGTGGTGTAGAGGGCATTCACTGAATCCAGATTATTACTGAGGAGCTAGCTGTCTTTCAAATTCTCCAAATGTTGGATAGAGAAGTATCATTTTATACAAATCTTTCTAAGTATCTTCCCTCAAACTTTATTTTCCATGGTTTTTGGTAAAGAACGATTAGATGGAGTTGAAGGCTGTGTGCTTTCTTCTAAGGATGGGCTATACATAGTGTTTTGTGTATCTACTGCTGTGTAACAAAGTACTCGAAAATGTGCTGATTTCAAATAGTTAATTACTATCTTATGATTCTCTACATTCATTGTGCTTATCTGGGCAATTTTCACTTTCTTTCATGCAGTTAAAGGTAGATGATAAGTAGGGCTGGAGTTATCTGGAGGTTCTCCTGGGCTGGACATTCAAGATGGCTTCTCTCACATCTCTGGAGCTTCAGTAGGCTTGACTGGAATAGTTGGTCATTAGCCACGCAAATCCCTAAATGAGAAAAGTTACAAGATCAGGAGACATGGTTTAATCCATTTTTAGGACATTTCTTCTTATTTTTTTCTCTTTCTAAAATTTTTCTAGTAGGATCCCATCTCCAGATCTTTTTATCTATCTATGATTTCAACCATAGCTTCCAGTTTTGTGAACTTAAAAACCAAAGCCTGCTTTATAAGATGTGGGATGCTTTCTAAATACATTGGAAGAAAGATACTCTATAAATGCAATTTGCAGTATCTTTCCTCATTATCTAGAAGGGCATGTACAATTTTTGACTAATACTGCAAACTCTGGCCTTTGGCACAATGTTCTTCGGTGTTTAAAACCTTATATTTCTGTTTCATAAAGAATTAACAAAATTTTCTCATGGGCTCCAGATTGGCCTACCACTTAAAACATTTCTAAAAGTACAACTCGTGTACTAATTTTTTCTTTGGCGAACTGTTGAAAATTAGACTGTAATAGGTAGAACTTAATGTTTTCATATTCAGTTTTTCCCCCTAATTGTCTCAAAAAAAAATTTTTTTTTGAGACAGAGCCTCAAGCTGTCGCCCTGGGTAGAGTACTGTGGCATCACAGCTCATAGCAACCTCCAATTCCTGGGCTCAAGTGAGTCTCCAGCCTCTGCCTTCCAAGTAGCTGGGACTACCGGTGCCTACCACAATGCAATGCTCAGCCATTTTTTGGTTGCAGCTGTTATTGTTGTTTGGTGGGCCCAGGCTGGATTCGAACATGCCAACTCAGGTGTACGTGGCTGGCACCTTAGCCGCTTGAGCCACAGGCGCCGAGCCTAATTGTCTCAATTTTTGCTTGCAAGGAACAATATGCATGCAAAATAACTTATTATTATTTTTTTGTAGTTTTTGGCCAGGGCTGGGTTTGAACCTGCCACCTCCGGTATATTGGGCTGGCACCCTGCTCCTTGAGCCACAAGTGCTTCCCAATAACTCGTTTTTTTATGGATCTTGAAATCTAGATTATTTGTAGTCCTTGAGACTCATTTATTTTTGACATATTACTGAAAAGAACCCTATGTTTTTCACTATTATTATTTTTCTTTTTTTAAAATAATTTTATTGAATCATAATTATGTACATTGGTGCAATCATAGGGCATGATTCATATACATTCAGAAATATATATATATTTTTATAATTTTATTGAATCATAATTCTGTACATTGGTGCAATCATAGGGCACGATTCATATACATTCAGAAATGTTTTGATCGTACTGTTACAGATAGCCTTCATGGCATTTTCTTGATCACTATATA
>CAUYON010112985.1:0-26645 GCA_963573935.1 Arctocebus calabarensis
GATCTAGATATACATATTTTTCTTAGCAAAGTATCTCAAGAATGGAAGAAAAAGTATCCAATGTACTCAGCCCTACTATGAAGCTAATTTATAGCTGTTGTTTGAATGGTATAACCCAACTATAACACAAGAATATAGGGAGAGAGTAATCTTTTTATAAAATCCTAGAACCATGGTATTTGAAAGAACCTCAGGAGCACATACTTTCCTGAATACAGTGAGTTATAGAAATTACTCTGTACACTGGGCTTGGGTGAATATAGTGAATTGTAGAAATTACTCTGCACACTGAGTGCTTCTATGTATGGGAGGAATGTGATTCTATATAATTTTTTCTTATCCATAAAGTGGCAGAGAATGGATAGAGGGAAGTATGTCATCAGTTTCTGGTAAAGAAAATCTGAGCTACATCTGTGGTTACTCACTCAGTCCAGGAGCCCTACCAAAGATCTTTCTTTTCTCCTTTCCACAAACAAACTTGCCCTTATATGTGATGATTCAGCAATGTCCTATAATGTTTAAGTCTTCTACCGATGTCCCCTGATCCCTGGTTATTTATTCTTTCAAAAGCAAAGCCTCAGGAAATGGACTTGATTATAGGTTGTTTATTTGGAGGTGACTGTAGGAGCCTGATGAGGGAGTAGGAGGTGGGATAGGAGGTGGAGGAAAACTGATAAAGGACACATTAATGATCAGATTAACCAAGTGTGTGACTGACACCATTCCAGCTGGTGACTTGCTGAGAAATGATGGTGAATACAGGGTGGCATTAGTCCATTCAGACTGCTATACCAAGACAGCACAAACTGAGTATAAACAGCAGAAATTTATTTTCTCATCATTCATTCTGAAGTCAAAAAGTTCTTGAAGATCAAGGTGCCAGCAAATTCAGTTTCAGATGAGGGCTCTCTTCCTGACTTACTGATAGCCACCTTCTTGCTGTATTTTCATATGGCCTTCCCTTCATGCATGCCAATGAAGGGAGAAAGTGAGAGCTCTATAATGTCTTTCATATAAGAACATTTATCCTATTGGATCAGGGCCCCACCTTTATGATCTCATTTCACCTTAATCACTCCTTTAGAGGTCCAATCTCCAAATAGAACTGCACCAGTGTTTGAGATTCAGCATCTGAATTTTAGAGGGACACAACGTTCAGCCTATCAATGCAAAAGCAAGAAAGTTGGGGTATTTTCCCACCAAACTCCTGCCTTTTTAGGTGAAGTTCAAGTTTAATCTTCAGGCATTAGTGAGCTCAGCAGCCTGGAAGCTTTTCCTTTTGTTCAAAGTCCTTCCTACTTTAAATTCATTTATTGTTATTCAGTTTATCAACAATTAAGCTAATCTATATAGTATGTGTAGCAGCTTTTACTTACGTGGTGCAAATATTGACCTCTCGGGAACCAGAACATAGCAAAGCTTTGATTTCATTATAGAAGATGCAGAAGAAAGGAATTAAAAAATGAATATTTATTTAGTGTCTGTCATCACAACAGCTAATATTTTATAGTACTCACCAACTCCCAGACATGTTCTAAAAACTTTGCATATTTAAATCTCACAAAAGCTTATGAAAGCACAATGCTACAGGAACTATTAGTTCCACCTTTTGTAGACAGAAGCACAGAGAGGTTAAGGAGCATTCCCATAGTCACACAGATAAGGTGCATGGGGAGCAGTGTGTAGCCCGAGCAGACTGGCTCCAGAGGTCACAGTCTTACCCACAAGGGTACCCTCTTCTTCATGCACACTCCTGTGTCCTCAGGATGGTCAGGGAACTTGTTAAAGACTTCTAGGTGGTGAGTGGTGGAACCTGTTCACCTCCTAGATATATTTGTCTCCAAATCCTTCAGTCTAAGTAGTAACTGGGTGACCCTTTATATTACAAACAAGTTTGCTTCTCTCATCTTCCGTGTGGTATTTTCTTGACAGATTTTCATGGGAATCTGTTCGATGAGAATACTGTACTTATTCAATTTTTATGCATTCCTGTGTTTATATCTCAGCTTACTTTACAGAGAATTTGACATAGCTAATTTTCAGTATATTTTGCTTCACAATTCAGATGTTTGGTTTTTCTAAACCTAGCCTCACAAAGAGAAGGAGGTGGTAGATTAAAACTAGCTTATAAAAGGTAAATTTAGGACAAATAAATATAAAGATGATACGGGGCTTGTTATTCTAAGACAGTAAAAACGTAAATAGGTTCAAAGATGGCTGAGATAAAATTATAAATTGCATAAAGATCCTTTAAAGATCTTACTAAGGAAAATTATGTGTAGGAGAAATATGTTCCTATCCCGCTTATGGAATTTTGTCTAGTTTGTACGATTTGTCATTTCTTCATTTTTAGAAGCTCTTCTTTGTCTTCAGCCAGTTTCTCAATGAGAGAAAAGGATTCTTTGGGCACTCTGGTCTTACTCTTGTTGCTAGCAGAATACTGAATGAGAGTTGAACACCACAAGCAAGGATGCCTTGCACGTTGGTTGAATGCCCCACACTTACATGGTGCACTCCAAAGCTCCTATCTGGTCAAAGAGTCCAGTTCTATAGTAAATACTCTGGGCTAAGACAATAGCTCAAGAACGTATTTCTTGCTGCAATTTGAATGCTAGAAGGACTGAAGTCATGTCCTCACAAATTTATTGATCGCCCAGATAAAATGAAGCTAAAAGCACCCATCAAGGGATTATTCAGGATTGCAAGGAGTCAAGGAGGTCATGGAGGCCAATCCTTCTATTTTGAAGATGAAGATACTGAGGCCCAGTATTGATGTATAGCAAAGTATCCCTGAATTTAGATGTCTAAAATAGCAATTGTTTTATTACAGTTGACTCTGTAACAATGTGGGGGTCAGTGGTACCATCCTCTGTGCAATTGAATATCTGTGTATGACTTTTGACTCCCCCCAAATTAACTACTAATAACCTACTGTTGACTGGAAACTTTACTGATGAATTTAACTGTTGATAAATACACAGTTTGTATGTTATATGTATTATATACTGTATTCTTAAGCTAAAACAAAAGAAAATGCTATTAAGAAAATCATAAGGAGAAGAAGATATCTTTACTACTCAATAAGTGGGAGCGGATCATCATAATGGTCTTCATGCTTGTCATCATCACATTGAGTAGGTTGAGGAAGAGAGGGGATGGTCTTGCTGTCTCAGGAGTGTCAGAGGTAGAAAAGAATCCCAGCATAAGTGGATCTATGTTGTTCAAGGATCAACTGTATATTTTATAATTTTGTGACTCATGAATTTGGCAGGGTTTAGATTATTGATTCTTGTGTTCAATGTCCATGTGTGACCACTAGCTATCATTTAGCTGATAGAAGATCCTTTCACCTCCCTAAACATCAAACCATGTAACTCCCATGTAGCCACAGTGCATCTCTCCCAAGGTGAGTGGGTCACTGGAGAATTCTAAGCTGCTCCACAAAGATGTTTGCCAGTGACCTACCCAGGCTACATCACAGAATACATGATGGCAGTGTGTCAAGGAGCATTTTTTTTGTCTTCAGTTCTGTACCCTGCCACCCTTCATATCAAGAGCCTCTTCTCGTCTATATCAATTCAGCCTCTATTAGCCATTAGCTGTATTTTTTTCATTATTGCTTTCCTACACTTCTTTGTGTGTGTGTTGTGTACTTGTTCCTGGTGGATGACTGGCCTAACCCTTGCTGGGACCCAGGAGAACATGCTTTTCCAAGTACAGGGCCATGTCAGAAGGAAGTGAGGAGCCTTAAGGGTTGGTCCATGTGAGCTGGAATGCTGCCATTCAAGCTAGCAGCCCAGAAGTGTGCAGTTCCTGACATCACAGCTTCTATTTTCTCCTGGACGGTGAAAAAGGGGTAGCAGGTGCCAAAGGACAGCAGCAGCCCAGGCTGTCATTATTTCTGGACAAACCAGCTGTTCTGATGAATGATATCTGATATGACTCTGAGACTGGATGCCTCTCAATTCTTCTTGAAGTTTTCCTCTGGCTTCCTTTTAATGATAAAATGTGAATGAAGATATCCCTATAAATTATTTTCCAGTGCGGACATCGTAGAAAGCATAAAATAAACAACTGCTTTATTCTTTAGCTCCAGGTGGCTAAGAACTTCATTTTCAATTTATTTTTCCCTATCCACATTTTTATTTTCTAATCCCTTCTCCCCCAAATCCACAGAAAACCAAACAAACGTCTGTAAGGGTCAGTGGTACATGGGTGCCTGTTTAATGGAGTTATTTGTTTAAATTGTGAAATAAAATAATTGATTGAAACACAAAGTTACTGAATATAACAGAAGGGAAATATATAGGCATTGGCATTAGACTAGTCTGAGTTCAAATTCTAACTCTGTTATTTATTTACCATTTAAGCCTCAGCAACATTACAAATTCTCTGCTCCTTCCACAATGTGTAGATGTAAGGAAAAGGTGGGCAGCTGTGAGGCAGGAAGCCGTCACTCACCAGCCACTGAATCTGCTGGCACCTTGACTCTGGACTTCCCAGATTCCACAACTGGGAGATATAATTTTCTATTGTTTATAATCCATCCAGCTATGGTGTTCTGTTATCAATTGATGATATAAACTTGATCAATAGGTTAAGGTGACATCTACCAGATTTCTCCACCAAAAAGTTGTTTTCTTTTGGAATTATCAGGTATCTCGAGAGGAGACTTGTACGTGTGCCATTTGTCATCATGCTTTTGCCCACTAGTTTTAGCATTCTTGATGATTCTTACCTAAAATGATTGTCACTATAGTGGTCACCAACTGGCAATATTTTAACTCCATCATTTTTTGTACCTTTAATTGGAATAATTCTGTAAGGAGGTGCTTTCTTTCTACAACATTAATTCATTCATTTACATGGTTTTTTATTGTTTATTAAATCATAACCATGTACATTAATGCATTTAAGGGGTACAATGCACTGATTTGATATACAATGTAGAATGCTTACATGTTTATCTCAGTGAGGACTTGGAAGTTCTTGGGTTGACTCCAGTTATTTATTTTGTTCCATGTTTGATTAGTGGGAGTCCCTTCAATTTAGTTTTTGTGTCCATTCAATAAGAGCACCATTTTGTATTATGTTTGCTTCAGCCTTAGAATCGGCCATTTCCCCAAGGAGCCTTGATTTTTATTAAAAAATAAGCTATAAATGTGGAGAAAAGGGGAACACTTTCATACTATTGGTGGGAGGATTGAAACTAAAGCAATCTTTTTGGAAAGAAGTATAGAGAACCCTCAAAATACCCCCTCAAATTAGACCTCCCCCTTTGATCCCATTACTGGGCAACTACCCGCAAGAAAAAAAATCATTTTACCATAAGGACATTTGCACTAGATTGTTTATCACAGCTCAATTTATAATCACTCAAATGTGGAAACAACCTAAATGCCCATAAATCCAGAAATGGATTAATAAGCTGTGGTATATGTATATCATGGAATAGTACACAGCCATAAAAAGATGGAGACTTTATATCTTTTTTAATAATGTGGATGAAGTTGAAACACATTCTTCTTAGTAAAGTATCATGAGAATGGAGAAGCAAGAATCCAATGTACTCAATATGAATATGAAGCCAGTAGACTACCTAATACATGCCCACATAAGAGAAAAACTCAAATCAATTCAAGGTAGGGGGCAGGAGAATGAGAGAACAGGAAGAGAAGAAGAGGGTGGGGGATGGGTGTGCTCCCACTTAAAGGGCACAATGTCAGGGACTATAGCACACCTTTTGGGGTGGGACACAATTATAAGAGAGACTCTACCTAAAAAATGCAAGCATTGTAACCTCATTCTTCGTAATTCTCAAATTAACCTGAAACAATAAAAAAGATAAAAAAAATAAGCTGTAAGTTGCTAAGCTCTAAAAAATTAAGACATCTGCAGATTATATTATTTTGCAAGAATCGGAGAAAAATCGACATTTTATTTAAACTAACAAATCATCATATTTCATATTTAAATTCCACATTTTCCATGGTGCAAACCAGATACAGGAAATGCTCACTTGCCCTAATTGCCTTAAGGAGGCTGGATGGAGCGAGGTGGAGAGTGAACAAGGACCTCAGCTAGTGAAGTGCAGCTTTTTTGTCTGGTGGGATTTTATTCAAATAGCCTTGATTTTGGAGTTACAACCGTCAGCAGTTTGTGCTTCTTTTTGTGCTACAGCACCATTTTTTTTTTTTTTTTTAGTTTAGTCACATTTACAAACTGAAGGTTTGCCCAAATTGAGATAAGTTTCTTTACTCTTAACAGTTGACCTCTATCTTGCCATCTGGCCAGCAACTTAAAGCATGGACTGCTTTTTTCCTGTGAAAAGTCTGGGGCCCATCATCCCTGCAAGGAGTTGTCAGACCCCTGCCGTGGGTGACGTGGGACACTTCTGTGTGCTACTTAAGGAAAGCGGAGGCTGGGATACCAGATTAAACGAACTGTCCACCATCATATTAAATTCTCACATAAACTCTGAGGTTTGTACTTTGATTATTTGGCAACATATAGAAAAGTTGAATGCATTTACAGTCAATCCTATATACCAGTAATTTAGATTTGACCTTGACATCTTGCTTAAACACCTGTGGATCAATCTCTCTCTCCCTCTGTCCATGTATTGGCCCATCTTATTCGCGGGATTGAATTTCAGAGTAAACCAAGACATCAGTACACTTCCAAGTATGATACCCCTATCGTATCCTATTTTCACCAAAAGGAGGTTATGGCTCAGCCACAATATGTTCATCAAAGGACACAGAGATTTAAATAGTAGGGCCAAAATGTGAATCCAAGTTAGCTCTACTTAGAAACCTGTGTTTTCCTTCTTTATTCTGTGGTTTCCTTTAAAGATGCTGCATTTTATAAGGAAAGATTGTCAGAGCCCCTACCTTTTGGGTCTGTGTCCATTTATAGCTCTCAATAGTATCTTGCCACATTGTAAGTAATCCCGTATCTTCTGCTTTCTGACTCCATCACCACCAAGGACATCCGCCATGGTGGGAAGATACCTGGTGTAGGTCATTTGGACTAAATTTTATTGTTTTAAATGATTCCAATTTTATTAGGATTTTAAAGCTGTATATCATAAATTTGAAGACTTTCACATACATCCCCTCCCATTTTAAAGTAGTTTCTGACACACAAAGCTGGTGCATCTATTTATTTTGCATCATGTCTCAGGAAAGTAGGGGATAGGCGTTTCTCACCATCCTTGACATTGACCACTCTCTAGGCCAGGCCTGGCCTGGAAGGAAAGCCTGCTCTGGTCAGTTTTCAGTGCCAGGAGAGGGTCAGAGAGCCTGGTCCCATTTCTCCACCCTATTCCCTGTAGGAATCTCTGCTAGGTCCTGGCTGTGGCTGCTGAACACAGTCCTGTTCTCAGATGCTGCTGGGGACAGCAGATCATCACGTGGATGCATCATTCTCTTCGGTCCTCTGTGTCTTTCCCACTGAATCTGAGGCCCTGGTTTGCCAACCTGTTACAAAGAGTAAAGAAATACACAAGGAAGTACGTGATTAACTGTGTGGATACTTTTTTAGTGTGTCTCTCATGCAACATTTGGGCAGGCCATTTTTGTACTGGAAAATTAGTCTGTGTTTATCTGAAACTCACATTGAACTGGGAACCCTGTGTTTCACCTGGCACCTGCATTCTTACGAAAGCAGAAGTCAGTAATGACTTCCAGTCCTGTGATATCTTGCTCCTAGCAACCTTGGGGGGCAGCATCCTCTCGGGGACCCTGGGGATCACACCTTGCTTGCTCTGCCATTTTGCAACAGAGATTGGTGGATAAATTGCCCTTTGTGGGAATTTATAATCAGATGGTAAATACAAACTCCATGAGATAAATTAGCTATATTAGTTTTTATTTAAACTATAATTGAATATGTGAATAGAAAATTAGTTTAATGTATTGATACCATCTGCTACTCCAATTTACACCAGTTTATTTCATCTGTCTTAATTGAACCACGATTGAATTTTCCTCCTACATGTGATTTTGTTCCATTAATTACTCCATTTTCACTTAGATACCGTTGTGTTGACCAGAGTCCTAAGTGGATTGAATAATTTGTAGATAATCAAACAGGTGCGATGTCATCAATAAGGCAATGTTCTTCCTAGTTATAGAGATGCCGAGACTCAATAGTTCACCTGCAGACCAAGATTGAGTAATTTCCAATGTAACATTGCATTTTCCAGAAGCATGTTTAAGCCAGCTGAAATTAATTCCCTCATGTATCCCTTCTGTGTCTCTTTCTTAACTCCCCACTACAACTAGAGACTTTTTATGAAAATAAAAAGAGGTATAAGACATAGTCCTAGCATCTATAGCATCTCAATTTGGTGAGAGATTCAGACGTATAAACAGAAAATAGTAGTGTGATTGAATAAGGCCCAATTACAGTGCTCAGGGGATACAGAGAAAAGAGTCCCTGATCTGACAGAAAGAAGAGAAATGAACAGAGAAATGAGCAAAGAGACAGCCAGAGAAATAAGCAACCCGGAAGCAGGAAAAGGAGGTTATCATAATTCCATTTTCTAGCTCTATTGTTTAACTGCGAGTACTTAAACTCATATAGGACTTGTGGTTTAAGAAGCACAGACACAGATTTTCACCCTTTCACGCACACATCGTGGACAGGAGCAGAGGATGTCTTTAAGGGAAAACAAGCACAGAGTAAAGGAAACAAAAGGCCAGGGGCTTGACATTGGGGTGCTCATCAAGGGAAGTGAGGCGTAGCTAGCTTCACTGACCTACAGTCTGGGCTGGTGAGAGGTTTTTTCCTTTGTGTCAACTTCTATTTTCTGACTTTTCTGCCTTATACTTGTGCTGCTCTGGTGTAATTTCTATAAGACAAAGATGGGCTGTGACACATTCCAGAGTAAAGGAGGCAAGGGCTGTGTGGCTTAAGTGCAGAGCCTGGGTTGGATCCGTACTGGAGGACGATGCCGTGGGGACCCGAAATAGGATGTTGGATGGAATATGAACAGGAAATTGAGCTACTGTGTCCCACTGAAGTTACGCAGTAGATGGCTACTGTAGCTGTGTAAGAGAGTATCTTATTCTTAGGCAATGCAGGTCCAGGTGCTTAATATTAAGGACCAGGACGTATGTAACTTGCTCTCCTGTGATTCCTAAGGTATTTATACATACACACATTAAACACACATACCTATTTTATGTATTTTTAAACATATATAAATATGCGATGAATCCAAGTGATGCCTGATAAAGCAAGTAGGTGAATAATAGGTGAATCTCGACAAAGGGTACATGTGTGTTCTCTGTACCATTTTTATTCTTACAACTTGTTAAGTTTAAAATTATTCCCAAATGAATTTTTCTTTCTGAAACTACTTTTATGCACCACATCTCTGATCCTGACAATCACCAAAGGAAAAGGGCCTCATCGTTCCCATGATACAGATGAATAAAGTGAAATGAAATACTTAAAATCACACAGCTACTAAGTGGCAGGTGCAGAACTGGAATCGGAGTCATCACTATCTCATCAGCCTTCTGAGGAACCCAGGCCGTGTAGCACACCTGCCTGGACTGTCACCTGTCCTCTGAGCTGTGTGCTCCCCCGTGGCAGAGGGCTCTCCTCTGGAAGCTGTCACCATGCCCTGTGGAACTCCTGCCATGAAGTGCAGCTCTTCTCCAACTCTCAGCTCTCTGTAAACGTTCTCCCCGGTTACCGTCTCAACTAAAACTGGGTCCTGCCACCAGGACCTACCGCCCCTGTTTTTTCTCCCATGCACCAGACCTAAGGAAGGGTCAGAATTTGGCGCTGGATTTTCCTTCCTCTCAGCTGCCTGCTTCACGTTCGAACTTCTCTACTTTATGTAAAATTCTATGCTCCTCTACAACTTGTTCAATTTGACTCAATTATTCTACCCCCTTTCCTCATTCTCTCCAGTGTGGCTGGCTGATCCCTTCCCCTCCCTTTCTGAAGGATTTGACATCTGGTTTACCATACTCCTCTTCTGCCAGCTTCTACCATTATTGTTCATGACGTTGTCCGGGCACCTCCAATGATACGTATCTCACCGCACCTTCCCCACCCACACCAGAGCCATGCCCAGACCTGCTCACTGGGCAAAACCACTTGTTTCACAAAGGGACATTAATTATAAACAACAGATGTCAAACCTGGCCTGCAAAGGTTTGTGTGTGATAGATGTGTGATACACTGGAAGGATCTTTGGCAGTGTACAGAATAACAGAGAAAATCAGAATGTAGTCATAAAACAGCCAAGGGCCGAGAGAACCTGGACAGCTGAGGGAGAACATGCCTGTTATGGTGCCAGCACAGCACTGGCTTCCGGCACTACATTCCCCACTACTGGAGTAAATCACTTACTGTACCGTCTTGGTCACACTGCTTTAGGGTAAGGGGTAGTAGGTGATAAATGATAACCGTCTGAGTGCAGTTCGTGTGTGCGCTTCTTCCTAGCTAGCTCTAGAGATTGGGGAAAGGGCTATTTCCCCCATTTCAGCTTCCTCGGTGGGACAGGGCTGTGTGTCTTACTTCTGGGATTACCTTAATGAGAAGAGTGTGGGACAATGGGAAGGCAAAATTGGTCAACCCTGCATTCTCATCTGCTCTTCTTCCCCTAATCATCTTCCAGAATCATCTGGCTACTGAAACACACTCTTGTATGCTGAGAACTCATTCACACCTCACCCCACATGTACCCCAACCAAGTCTCTCAGCAAATGCTGACTCTGGGTTTGGGCTTTCTGGATAACATCTATTCCTCCCCTGGTTGCTGCTTAATTCAGCCTTGAGATTTTGAACCTTTGAAACAACACAGTCTATATAAAAATGAATATTGGGGAGGCTATAACCCTTGTACTGCAAATGATGTCAAAGTCACAGCTGATGTACATAACTCTCCATGGTGCCCTGTACTTGCCTTGTTCCCTAGGCTTTCAGCCAGCACACAAGGTGACCAGGCTTGCCTAGTAAGGTGACTCAACCCTTCTTTCCTGAAGGATATGAGCCCTTGGTAGTCCTGTCCATTAGCATCTTATGTTCAGTGGGGCTGAGCTAAGAGGTACCCAAAGGAACACCGGTGCTCCATTTGTAATTCTTCACACCCCAATTGCTTAATTCAACACCATTTCTGCTTGGCAGGATTAAATGCCCCAGCCAAATACAGAGAACCCCTTTTTGCTGGTTGATTGAATAGCAGGAGAAGCTCAAAGTGGCCAGATGGCATCCTTAGCTTTCAATTCCATGGAATCATTATTGTATTCATGGGTGGAAGCATTCTCTAACTGGGTACTAAACTTCTAAACTCAATAGAGTCTATAATTTTAGGAGGGAAAGTAAAATTTTTACTAGTGAGTCATTAGATTTAATTATGTGATAGGCACCCAAGTTCTAGCCTTTACAATATGACCATGAAATTCACTAAATTATGTACTAGAAGCTGGTCTGAGCACATTCTAAGTTTTATAAGACCCTTCCAAGGAAGGAAATATCCATCCCCTAGGCTAGAGATCTGTTTTTTCAACACACACACACACATATTATATAATATGACACCAAATTTGGAATCTTCTCTTTCACCGGAAAGGAACTGATATTTTTTCATAATGGAAGAGGACTTAGGAAACCAAATAGGTGCTAGATACCTGGATGGTTCTCCAGGATAATCCTCTAATAACTTACAATTATCAATAGCTACTACTGTTGGAGTGCTGGCCACTTAGCCAGATAAGACTTGGTAAAGAGAAACCCAGGTTGTGGGGCACTTGTGTGATCTCCATTCCTGCCACCATTCACCTGCCCAGCGGGCAGGCACTGAGGCTAACTTATACTCCCAGACAGGCTCAGTTTTCCCTCCTGATTGTTAAGTTACTTTGTGGTGGAAGTACTTTGGGGGGCCCTCATATTAGATATAGATGTTTTTAACCTTCTGGACCCATTTCAAAAGTTCCATATAGCTCTTCTCCAAAGGTTTTTGTCACCAATGCTCTGGAATTGCTTCTTCCAAGTCCCTGACCATCTGACCAAACCATGGGCCACTACCCACGAATCAATGTAAATCCTCAAGTCATGCTATCTCTTCTTCTAAATAAAACGAGAAAGTAGTTGGGAGGCTATGACCCTTATAAATGCTATGATCTGTTCCGTGAGCCAATTTGCCTTCTCTGTTCTCTTCCAAGGCCATCCTTGAGTAAGCTGTAACATTGCATTGATTAATTTTGGCAACTGCCAGAATATCATGCACAGACATCCTCTAAACAGGCATGGATTTTTTCCTTTCTTGGTCATCTGGCACAGGAGCAATCTGTGAGGAGCCAGGTATGGCTGGACACAGGAGCAGCCTATGTGCTGATGGACTGTTCCTCCTCTGTAGCCTGTAACACCCAACTTTACATATTATAGGAATTAACATGTACATTCATGTTTTGTATACATGTGTGTATATAAACCCTGTATACATGCATGTATTATGTAAAACATTGAAAGCATTTTGAGGGCCAAGACCTTTTCTATCATTCCTAACCACTCTGTCCTCAGTATCTGACACAATGCCTGGATTGCAGTACTAGGGTTGTTAGACTTAACCAATAAAAATATAGGATACCCAATTAAACTAGAATTTCAGACAAATAATGCATAATTTTGAGCATAGACATATTCCGTGCAATATTTGGAAAAGTCATACTAAACATTTATGGTTCATCTGAAATTCAGATATTTAACTGGGCATACTGTATTGTATCAGGGAACCCTAATAGGTTCTCAATAAATACTTGCTACATTCATGAATAGGTAAACACAAGAAATCATGGGATTTACTGAGGGCCTGTTGTTTGCAATTCACTGAACTTTTCCACAGCTATAGAATAGTTGGATGGTCTCTTCTTCCTGCAGCTACTAAAAATGGCCACCTTTGCTCCTTTGGGAAGTTGTCTTAGGAGTGAGGGAGAACACAAAATGTAAATATTCGGGCTTGAGATGGGCAAGTTGGAGAAGAATAGCTGCTAAACCTGGACATGGGCAAAAAGGAGGAAAGGGACTCAGAGAGCTATTCCTAAAAAGATGGTGTGGTTATTTCCCAGTTGGTTGCAGAAGAATGGCCGACTCCTCAGATAGATTAGAGTATTCCAGAATAGAGTGTACCTCTCTGTTCTATTTTCTGTCCAATTTTTTGAGAGGTTGAGTTAATCAGCTATTGCTGCATTAACAAATAGCTACTTTTTTTTTGGCATATAGCACTAGACATTTCGTTTACCGCACAGGTTTTCAGGTTGGTTTTAGACTATGATTTGTCACCATGTGTCCCAGGGGTGCACAGACTGGAGGCAAAGTGGTTATTGTCAGGGCCTAAGACTGGCCAGGTTTCAGGCCCAGCTTAACTAGGTTCTGGATGCGGACTGCTAAGTTACCTTGCTCAGGTACAGCTTCTCTTAGGCGCCTGAGGGCTGTCTAGTTTAGCTGGAGAGAGAGAGAGAGTGTCTTAGAGAGAGTAAAGCAGTCTTCTTAGAAAGATAGATTTTAGTCTTCAGTAGAGCTTGGTAATCTTTAGCAGAGAGATGCTGTGCTGGCTTTCTGCAGGCAGGAGAGGAGACAGAGTCAGAGTAAGCTTATCCGTGATAGAATGCACATGCTCCTGACTGCCGTCTCCTCCAGGCTAATATAAGGCTGATCTCGTGCCTCTCAACAGCACAGGTGAAGAGACTGCCAATTCACCACTGCTCTCATCTCGCAGCTCTTGTGCTTGTTAGGAGAACTACATCCTTCTCCATGCACTTTCCACCCAGGTGTTCCATTATTAATCTATACAGGTATTTCTTATAACTTCCACTCCTCCTAGCCATAGGCTATATGGGCTGCAACAGACTATGACAAGGATAGGAAACCTCCAGAATGGTGATTAGAAACACCATCAAGCCTCCCCTCGGTGCTCAGACCTTCTTGTTTCTGATGACATACTACCAGCCAAAACAAGTACAGAGCTAATCTCAACATCAAGGGAGAAAGGAGATGATTTCCTTGTCAGGGAGGTAAAGAGGGGCAGGGGTGAACATTTGTTACATAATAATTGAATCAACCACCCAGTAAACAGTATAAGACAGTTGCACTTGATGTTGAACTAGAAGAGCCCGAGGCAGCCTCATTGAGAGACCCTGCATACTCTTTGTGAAGAGAAAAGAGCAGAAAAATGATTTCCCCCTGTTGTCTAGAATGGTGGGCAAACCACAGGCACCATGCCTGGAATATTGTATACCTGCACTGTCTTGGCAACTCTGCCATAGGCTCTGGTTTTATCCATCATCCACTTGCACAATATGCATTGGACATAATAGTCACCATTTTTGGAAGATTCAAGAGTGTTTAGAATGTGCCATTTTTGTCTCAACGACTCCTATTAAATCACTCTATAAAATATATACTATTATTCCTATTTTGTCCACTAAAAGACTGAGGCTGGGAAAGGGTCAGGGTCAGAAGAACCAGTACCAGGAGCAGTGTGGGTCTGGCATGAGGCCTGCAGCTTTCCACAGCTCTGTGCCATGATGAATGAACCCGGTTGCCTCTCTGAGAGTTGTTCTCTTCTGTCTTGCTCCAGGGGCTGTGAAGGGCTCTTAGAAGTCAGCTGAGGGGCGGCACCTGTGGCTCAAAGGAGTAGGGCGCCGGCCCCATATGCCGGAGGTGCAGGTTCAAAACCAGCCCTGGCCAAAAACTGCAAAAAGAAAAAAAAGAAGTCAGCTGAAAGCCACAGCTATGCAAAAACTATAGGAAAAGTTTACAGGGCGAATTAGCAGCTTTCCTAATAAGGGTGGAGGAAAGGTCTTGCAACCAAGACCAGTGGTGGTCAGAAAAGTATCTCTTCCACGAGGCATTGAGAAGGCGCAGCTGGCCTGCCTCCAGCCAGCCCCTGGGAGTCCTCCTAAAAGGGAGGAAGGCGGGGGCTGTTGTTGGCACCGTGTGCCAGCGGGCGAGGAGACAGGGCTGGCGGCTTCCAGCAGCAGCCTTGGAGTTTGACTACCTCCTGTATCACTCTATTTATCAGGCTCTTGGCTCTGCGAATTGCCTTGTCAGCTGCTGCTGAGTCAGGGTGGGTATTTAATTAAAATCATTGTGCCGCTGTAGAAATGAGACATTGGGAAAGTAGCCAGTCTCTGCAGCCCTTCTCCTTACTGGTTCTTCCCTAGAGAGCCCCCCTGCCAGGCGTGGGGCCTGTGATTTCCCCACTCTGTCTTCTCTCACCCAGCAACTCCCATAATCAGCTCCCGTGAGAGGGCCTGGTCCACCTACAGCCTCTGATCTCAACAGCGCAGTCGCTGGTGCTTCTGAAAGCCGTGTGCACGGATGGAGGAGATGCAGCTCCTGTTTCATTTCACAAATCGCTGTGCAGAGGCTGGTGCCAGTGGTTTGAAGGAGAGTTGTGAAGTTACCAGATTGCGCCATGGAATAATGTACTACACGCAGAAGCTGTAAAAAAGAACCAGGGTACCCCTTCTGCATCATCAGTAACTGGGGTTATAGCCCAGGCATCTCAGATGAGTTCTCTGGGAATCTGGGCCAGACCAGGTGGTTAAGGCCAAGGTGAAAAAAAGGGCTCTACTCACTTCCTAAGCCCAAATCACAAATTTCGGATTTAATTACCTTCCGAAAATAGACCTGTTGGTACAGCACATGGGAGTGTGCCCAAGCATGGATGCTCAGGAGGATAGCAAGCCCAGATACGGGGCGGCCAGGCCACGGGGCTTTCTGGCCAACTAAGATAATTGGATGAGTGTAAGCAAGAGAGGAGAGCACTCCCCGGCTTGACACTGTACAAAGTACTGAACACACTCTCAACTCCTCCGACTAGACACACCCCCGTGAAGAGGGGGGGGCAGCAAGAGGTGGGGGCCCGACCCACACCTGCTGTGCTTCAGGCACCAGGCTGGGCCCCAGGTGTTCAAACAGGAATTAACAGACACCTGCCCTAGTGCCTTAGTTTTCTCACCTGAAAAATGGGGCACATTATTCCAACGTACAGGATGATTAGGGATCAAAATGAAATTACAGTAGAACCTCTGCGAGTTGACCACCCAAGGGACTGTAACAAACTGGTCAGCATACGGAGGTGCTCATCATAAGGAACTAGGCCTATTATACGGGACCAAATTCATGTTCATGAAAATTTGGTCAACGTAAGGAGGTGGTCAGTGTAGGGAGATTCTCAACTACAGACGTTCTACTCCTTTTATTTACAACTCCTCTTCAGAATCAATGGTGTCAGCTTCAGCTTTATGACTCTCAACCCAACTCTCCCTAAATGCATGTTTTTGTTATAATAATATGTCCTTCCCAAGTGGTATCATTTTCCCACCATTTCAATCAGTTGGACAAAAATCCCATTATTTTATTTGATTAAGAAGTCAGATGGTTAACGTACACGTATTTCCTCTGCTTAATATCTGCTTGAGACCTTGACAATGTATCTCTATTTGCATTTTTTATTCATCATCACAGGAGGAAAAGGTCTCAGCAGTATTGCGAGCTTAGCTTGCCCTATTTATCTAGAACTGAAATAAGTAAATAAAGTAGCACATTTCTAAACAAAACCCAGAGTCAAAATCATAGACATTGCTGCCGGACACCCTGTGCTTAGACATACTGATGTTTTGTGTAAGTCTTCACCGATTCATTTCTTCAGTAAAATTACAAATAAATACCACTTGCCAAGCTTAAAATGTGCAATTGCTTTCAGTTATTCAATGCTGGATAAAACAGTGAGCTGTGGGTTCCTCAGGAGAAAATTAACTGCTCTTGAAAAGGAGAAAAAAATAGAAGTATGCCTCTTCGTACCCAATCTACAACCTTTGGTGCCACGGTATTTAATGCTTTTAATTTCTGGCTGAGCAGCGATGGAGACGAGAGCAATTAACAATCCATTTTTCGTATTCTTTGCCTTTGAGGTTCGGAGGAAGACCCAGCAATTGAGGAGTGCTATTCTGATTTCAAAAACATAATTTCCATAAAGAACAGCACTTGAGTAGAAGTTCAGAAGTGCTTTATTCTAAAGCTTTCTTATATCTTGAAGTTTATTTTTTTATTAAATCATATCTGTATACATTAATGCATTTATGGGGTACAATGTGCTGATTTCATACACAGTTTGGAATGCTTACCTCCAACTGGTTAACATAGCCTTCACCTCACTTAATTATTGTGTTAAGACATTTATACTTTACACTTAATAGATTTGACATGTACTCTTGCAATATGCACCATAGGTGTGGTCCCCCCTTTTACCCTATCTTGAAGTTTTGAGAAAGGAAATAGGTGTGACAGAGCATAAGATGCTGAAAGGTGTGAATCATTCATTGCTTCAGGTATTGTCACAACCCCTTCATCAGCAAAGAGACTCCAGGTCGCCAAGCCCAGAGTTCTTATGCATCTAGTTCTGTGTCTGAAATGCAGACACATTTTTACAAGAGATTCACATTTCATAGAGGTAGGAGAGGAGTGCTCATCAAGACACCTATCTGCTTCCCCAGTTCCTTACTGGTTCACCTAAGGCAGTAATCCCCAACGTTTTTGACACCGTGGACACATTTCATGGAAGGAAATTTTTCCATGGATGGGGGTGTGATGGTTTCAGGATGATTCAAAGCATTACATCTCCATCTGAGATCATTAGCTATTAGATTCTCACAAGGAGCACGCAGCCTAGAGCCCTCATGTGCGTGGTTAATGTAGGGTTCACACTCCTGGAAGAATGAGATGCTGCTGATGATCTGACGGGGGGGTGGAGCTCAGGTGGAGATGGGAGTGACGGGGAGTGGCTGTAAACACAGGTGAGGCTTTGGCTGCCTGCTGATTCCCTGCTGTAGCCTGGTTCCTAAGAGGCCTCTGACCGGTACCTGCCTGGGAGTTGGGGAACCACAGCCCTAAGACACTCATCTTCCTTTCCTGGGTCCCAATTTCCTCAACTAGAAAATGAAATACCTGGGCTAGATGGTCTCTACACGTTATTAATATCTCTTCTTCTGCAACTCTCGGAAGTAACTATTCCAGCTGGCCAAGGATATGTGTCCAATAGTTCTTCCACTGATTATGAGAAATGTCCTATATGTCATCTTTTAACTTTTACATGTAGTTTGGGAAAGATCAAAAACCATTGGCCCCCAAATCTGGCTGTGCATTGGAATCACCTGGGGAGATATTTTTAATTTCACTACCATTGTAGTATAATAGCTTCATAAATAGCTTTTCGAGTTTTCACAAAGCAAACACACCCATGGAACTAGGGAAGGCGCACATTGTCCCCCCTGAAGGAGCTTTCTAAAGCTCCTACTCCCAAATCCTACTGTAGACCCACTGAATCAGAATCTCTGGGGCATGGACCAAAGATCTTTGTTGGTATGTCTGACCCAGCCAGGTTCATGTTATTTGGCAACCTCTGAGATAGATAGTGAGTTTTTGTTGTTAGACCCTAGGCACTAAATTAGATGTATTTGCCTGGGGCCTAGAGGGTCAGAGTCTGGCCAGCAGGGAGTGACTATCCCACAGGGAAGTGTTCCATTCCTAGGTCATGCTGTGTTCTAGGACATTATTTGCATTAGTTATAACTCCCATAGTGACCTGTGATGGTCATATTACACTCTTACTTTACAGATGAGGACACCGAAGCTCTGAAGGGTTAATTAAGATTTCTGAAATCACACAGCCAGTATCAGTCCTGAGTTTGAAAGTCAAGTTCAGTCTGAGATACAAATCTACAACCTTGCCACCTCCCATGTGACACAGACTTCATCTCAAGATTAAAGCCAGTCCCAGTACAACCAACAAACAGCGACTGAACACATATCAGAGTGTTTTGTGGCTGACACTGATCATATTTTTTAACCATTGCTTCAATTCCAGCCTTTGTCAATTTTAACTGCATTATGAAGATTCTAGAAAACACTTACCATTTCTTAAGATCAGAAAATAATGTGTCTCCAGATATAAGATTTACAGAATACTAGTACTACTCCAGAAATGTAGTTAGCATTGGTCGTAAGGAAACACAAGGGGATGCACAGAGTCTTTTATGGATTCAGAATTTTTGTTAGAGTTGATCTTAGGAAAAACGCTAGTTATTTTTAAAGCTTAAGTGTGTTACATTACTTTTCCAATTGGATGTGTCTGATCTTGTGGTTACTTTGAGAGAGACAAGTAGACAAGCTACATTCTACAAAACTATGTCCTGTGAAATTCATAGTAGACTCTCCCACTCTTCCTCCTTTTATTTTCTTTTATCTCATTATTCTTTTAGTTTTCATGTTTTGGGGCTAGGAGGTGTTAGTGCCTTCTATCTGATATGTGTGCTCTTCAAGAAACACAGATATGACAGAGATGAGAAATAACTGAGGTCAGAAGATGAAGCAAATCATTTCTTCTCATTGCTACTCAGGACATCAAAGTGATGTCCTTATGTAGAAGAGTCCTCATAATATTGTGTGTAAATACACGTATCATATAGCTCTAACAGGCATTCTGGGCGTGGGCTCTCAAGTGCTTTGAGCATGAGTTATCTAGTTTAGGAAGCCAGAAAAGAGGACTAATAAGAGAAGAATAGCAGTGAGTTACTCATGGGATCACATGACACGTTTCTTTGGGACAACATATCTCATCTGGACCTGTTTTGGCTCCTGGGGAGTATTTGGCAGTGCCTGGAGACTTATAGTTTTTCTAAGGGGAAAGAGAAGGTGCTGGCATGTAGCAGGCAGAGGCCAGGGAATCTGCTAAACATTCTATCTGCAATACGCAAGGCAGCCCTCCGTGAGAAAGAACCACCGCATCCAAAATACCAATGTGCCAAGCTGGAGAAATCCAGGCTGAGGAAGTGATAACAAATCTCGCATGAACCAGATTTTCTGTAAAAACAACGAGAATGTCTAACTTATGACAATAACAGTATACTAAGGAGACCACGTATCTGAAGGGGCTTGCTTAGATTCTAAATTAGTTTCCCTCGGGGCTGTAACGGAAAATGGAGCTAAGAAAAAACCACTTTGTCCTTGGAACCTGAGTCATTAAGCCTTTCTAATCTCCTCTGTCCCCAGTAATCTCCCCTCCCTGCTAACACATCTCTGAGGGCAAAATTTGCTATTCTAACGAGAAATCAGCACACAAACTAAAAAATGATAGCAATGCAAAATGCGTCTCTCTTGAGCAAAGTTAATTTAGGCATATAAAATCCCAATTGAAATATTGTGATTTTTTTTTTCACAATCCTAACTTTGAATAAATGTGGCTGCCATGGTGTCCTTAGGAGAGAGTTGCTAAGGAAACCGAAAGCCAACCCCTCCCCTGACGCTCTGGATCCCCATGAAATACCATTATGACCCATCAGTCAGTGTGAGAGCCAGAGACACCACAGAGAACAAAATGACAACTTTATCTGTTTCTCCCAGGAGAATAGTTTCAAGAAATAGATTTACCCAATGCCATCAGAAGATTATCTAATGACCTCTCCTGGTAATGAGACAGATAATAGATGTCACTCACAGAAGTGCACATTGTGAACACACAAGCACAAAGTATACTTTCTGATAGGTTAAGAATATATCCACAGTAATGTCTATTGGCAAGGCCAACTGTATACTGCATATCAGCCGTTATTGTTTACAGCACAATGCATTAATTTAAAAAATAACCCTTCTGTAGTTGCTACTAAAGCTGGAAAAACTCACAGAACTTGCTAATGGTTTATTTTGCTGTATTTGTTGCCAGTGTGTTATTACATCTGGAATGTTACTCCAGATCATGGCCACGGAGAGAGTTTGCAGTCAATGTAACCAAGATTACAGTGCTGTAGGAGGAAGGGTTGTCAGAAACTGGACCGGTTCATCTGATAGAGACTATTATAGGAGAGGAAAAACTGCCTCCTAATCGCTGCAGGGCTGACCTGCTAGTGAGCCACGGCTCCACATGGAATTGCCCTGGCCCAGACACAGCAGTGTGCCCTGGCATGCCCACCACCAGTGTCAGCTTGCCTGTGCCCTGGAGTTTGTTGCCTGTCCTCCTGATGCAAACACCATGCTCTCCAGACCTTGTACCCTCCACAGGATCCCTAACTCTACCTGCCTGCTCACCAGCACTAGCTCCAGGCTGTTCCTGCTCACCCAGTGTCCATGGGCCACCTCTGGCTCTAGAAAGCCAGAGAGTTTCTCTGCTATGCAGTGGGCTTCACCATACCTTTTCTGATGTGACAGGGAACTTCTTCCCAATTTGTCCTTCTTGGAGTATTCTGGCTCAGCTCTAGAGATTTCTTTCCATCTTTATCATTGCTCTCCATTTATAGCTTAATGATTACTTATACTTCACCTGTTTGAATGACTTCATGGTATCTGTCTTCTGGTTGGAACTTGAATAATGTATCCTTCCTGCATGCCCTACCACCAAAGAACTTGTATTAGACCATTAAAATGAATGCTGAGGTCATTTGTTTTGTTGGCATGGAATAAAAGTAAAAATGCATACAGGCTCCTAGAAGCCATTCTGCATTTCCCAGTGGTTGGTCTCTAGGAGGTCAAAGGTAGATCACTCAGCATCAATTAAAGAAAGCACAACTTTCCTCTCTTCCATTGTCCTGGGCAGACAGCAAATGTCCCCTTTGTTTCAACAAATTGCAGTGATCTATGTGTATTACACAATATTACATCAGAGCCCAAGTTCTGTATTTCCTTAATAGAGTCACTTTCTTCTCTCTGCTACATAAATGGTATTGCTCATGCCTACATGCACCTGTCCTCATCACTCCGTGTGTGTGTGTGTGGTGGCTACCATGGCATAGAGCTTACTATGTGTCCATCATTATTTTATGTTTTTATATATTAACTTGTTTAATCCTAATCACCCTATTAGTCAGGTACAATTAACACTCTCATTTACAAAGAAGAAAAATTAAGGCTATGAGAGCTTAGTTTAACTTGCCCAAGGTGGCAAAGCCACTTGACATTTCTCAATTTGCCTGTGTTGCCATTAAGGTTGACTTCACTTGTAACCAAAATAAGAAAATATAGGAAGTTAATGAGCCAGTGACCCTAGGGAAGTGTCTCTTCATTATACATGATCAAGCATGGAAAAATGTTAATCATAAACACGAATTTTGTTTCCTCATTTGCTTTTAACTTAGTGGGTTGGAAGAATGAAAATGGAGCCAAGGTTGAGCTCGCTCTGCTCTCCCCCTCCTTCCTTTCCCAGGCTGGTGAGTCCATCCATCTCTAGATGCCCAGTTCCTCACTTTACAGGAAAGATTGTAAGAGACTAAGAAGACATTGGCTGGAGGGATGGTCATCACAAATTCAATTCAGAAGTTCTTAGGACCATAGCAAAGGGAACGAGGGGACCAAGGGTAGGATGACTTCATAATTAATCAAAACTAGAAAACATTTGAGAGTGAAAGAGGGTAAGATTAATAGTTAAACTTGTATGAGTCATGTAAATCAGAACTTTCCTAGGCACACTCAAAGATACAGTGTGGGGGTGAAGAAGCCCCCACATGTGCGTCTCATTCAAGTGAGCCACTAATAGGTTAAATTGGCTTTTGCTAACAGAAAAAGCAAGAGATTTGGGCTGCCCTAAGGCAAACACAGAGGCTGTTTACTGGAGATCCAGAAACAGAAACTCTGAAGTTATGCAGCCATGAAACCCTCACGCAACATATAGTATGCAATCTATTCACACACACTATTAGCAGAAGGTAAGACCACTAGGATCCAGGCATGAATCAAAGGGGTCACTGATCTAGAGAAAGTTAAGGAAGGGCTGGGTATGAGTGGAAATGTAAGAACCCAACAAGGGATGGAGTTACCAAGGGACCAGCATAGGCAGAAAGAGTGACCTGCATGAGCTGGAGCAGAAAAACAGGGTTGCCCAAAGAGCTGGGACTCTGTGAGAAATTCAGACTTTACCAGAATTGCCACAAGGCAGGTAAGAAACCCTCCCTCCTTGCTTCAACATATGAATTTGAGGGAGGACACAATTCCATCCACAGTGCCCCACAAAACTGCAACTCTGTTTAAATCCAACATTACACCTAGTCCATGTCTGCAGCTGAACATTGCATAAGTTAAGCTGACTGGTCCAACTTTAAATACTTAGCCATTGCCCCGAAGCAGACTTTGAGTGCTGTCACTAATTCCACAGCATTCCCCTAACCAATCACCCCTCTCCTCTCCTAGTTGATTATTTCTATTTCTTTCTTCTCAGACCTTCAGTATCTCTCTTCCCATTTTCATGTTCAATCCATCACCTGCTTCCCATTTCACTGCACATAGTTGGAGCCATCAGACGGCCCTGGCCATGCATTTCCATTGCTACCTCTGCCAGTTAAAAAGCATACACATCCATTTCCTGTTTCTGGGGATCAACCGGACATTCTCCTTTGTCTGGCCAACTCCCCCACACTTGGTGATCTACCTATTGCTTCCTTTCTATTTTGTATCATCAATCACCCTTCGGTTACCAAAAGCTTGGCCCTTGTCCACAAAGCCATATTAGAAAACAGGTATAAGTGGTTGAGGAGAAGCCAGCAAAGGAGGAAAATTGGAGGACTATCGTCTCAAAGTACCAGATGTCCTGTACATAAGCAAAAACAGAGCTTTTAATGGGAGGGCCTTCTGTTTTAGGGTATTTTTTAACTACAGTTGATGATTCTAATCATCCCACCTGTGTTGTGACCTCTGCCCACCTGGGAGGCCTACTGGGCCCTTTACCTCCAGACAGTTCAGTAGCACAGAGAATAAAAGACACTCCCTCACCCCTCCCAACTGCCACCAGGGGCAGGGATGCAGGTCTCTGTTTCCAAAGAGTGGGGGAAATTTTAATGAAGGGTCTGGGTGTGGGTGGGAATGCAAGAACCAACAAGGATGGAGATTACCAAGGGACTTGCACAGGCAGGAGTGACCAGCACGAGCTGGAGCAGTAAAGTTAAGGGTTGCTGAGAGAGAACACATTTTTGCCCTTTTCCCAGGTCCTTCCCTCTGTACACTCCCTCTTCTTCATTGGCTGGCAAACGTGTCATAGTTTCTCATATCCCCCCGAAAATTCCTCACTTGCCCCACATTTCTCTTCAGCTACTACACATATTCTTATGTTCTTTTTTTAAGGGAAAAAAATACAATACAGTCATTATCTCCATTTCTTTTTCTCCCACCTTATCCTGAGTCCACTGTCAGTCAAGTTTGTATCCTCTCCTTACCACCAAAACAGCTCTTCTCGAGGATACCAATTACCTTCTATCTCCATATCCAGCCAGTGATTCTCAGCTTACATCTTACTCCATTCATTACCATTCCAGGCAGCCGACTGTGGCCTCCTCCATGCACATTTTTATACTTAGGCGTTCAGGTGCTGCTCTCCATTCTCCCACTTCATTGGCCAATTCTTTGGCCAATCATCTAGCAAGGTGACTAGTTTTCCCTGCTCTCTATCTTTAACATTGAGCATTTGGGGGTCTCTATTGGAATTCTTTCCTCTATTTATATCCATTTCTTGGAGACAGCTTCCATTCTCTGGATTTTAAATAACACTCATGATACAAGGACTACCAGATGTGTACCTTCAACACAGGTCTTCTGTCCAAAATCTACACAATATTCACATACCCAGTGGTACACATGCAGCATATCCATCTGGGTATCTGACAACACTGAGGCAATTCAGACATGACCTGTATGAAGCAGATTTGTGGACAGTCTGGTTACCCTCCCCCCGCCTGCTCCTCTCAGCATCTCACTTATTGCAGTGTATGGCAACTCTATCCTCACAGTTGCTCAGGCTGAAGACTTGAAGTCATTATTGACACCATTTTTCTCACCCCATGCATCCAAACTTCAGCAAATCTTAGGTCTATGCTCAAATACACCCCAAATCTGCCCACTTATTACCACTCCAGTCTCTAACACATTCATATAAGTCTCTGTTGCCTCATCTCTGGATCATTGAGAGAACTCCTGGTCAGTCTTCCTGCTGCTTCTCTCTTCTTCTCCCGCCTGTCCTTAGCACAGCAGTCAAAGTGTAAGTCACATCATGTTATTTTTCTGTTTGAAACCAAGCAGTGTTTCCTGTATCCCTCAGAGCTCATGTGAAAAGAAGTCTTCAGTGTGGCCTGTGAGTTCACAGAGGATCTAGTCATGGTGTCTCTGGGACCTCATCTCTTTGTCCTCTTCTTTTGCTCACTGCAATTCCATCACACTGGCTTTTTTTGCTAATATTTGAGAGTGCCAGACATGCTCACAAGCCAGGGACCTTGCACTTGCTTTTGCTTCCAGAAACACTCTGTCATAGATAGCTTCACGGCTGACACATTTTCATTCAAGCCTCTTCCCGTTCCTGTTATATTATCACACTCTGATACACCATAAATTATTTATTCTTGTTTCTTTGTTTGGTTGTCATCTGCTCCTTCCACTGGGCTATAGCCTCTATGATGACAACGAAAACTCAGTAAATACTTTTTAGGCTGGACACAATGGCTCATGCCTGTAATTCTTGTACTCTGAGAGGCCAAGGCAGGAGGGTCCCTTGAATTTATGAGTTCAGACCAGCCTGAGCAAGAGTGAGACCCTCTCTCTACTAAAGATAGAAAAAAAAAAATTCTAGCTGGGAATCATGGTGGTTACCTGTAGTCCCAGCTACTCAAGAGGCTGGGGAAGGAGGATCACTTGAGCTCAAGAGTTGGAGGTTGCTGTGAATTATGATGATGCCACAATACTCTACTCAGGCTGACAGAGGTAGACATTTTGAATAAAGAATTGAAAGGATTTGTTTGAGATGGCTATGGAGTTTGTACACCCAAATTCTCTTTTTTCTCTCTCTGACTGCAGGTGAGCTAAAGAATAGTCAAACAAAATCTGATAAGCACATCTTTGAGAATGACTATTTCAACATTAGCATACTGTCTTAATGCAGTGATTTTTGATCAGTGAGACAATGTCAGGTGTACCACAAAAGTTTTTTAAATCATTAATTAAATTATTTTTGATAGAAGTTCAAAACACAGTACACATATTCTTTTTCTTAACTTCTAAAAAAATCAACATAATTTAAATTTCTTTCTTTCTTTCTTTTTTTTATTATTAAATCATATCTGTGTACATTAGTGCAATCAAGGTATACAATGTGCTGGTTTCATTTACAATATGAAATATTTTCATCCAACTGTTTGACATAACCTTCATGGCATTTTCTTAGTCATTGTATGAAGACATTTGTATTCTGCATTTGGTAAGTTTCACCTGTTCCCTTCTAAGATGCACCATAGGTGTGGCCCCAGCAATTACCCTCCTTACACCCCAACCTTCCCCCTCCCCTCCTCTCCCTTGCCCATTTCCCCATATTCTTGTGCTATAGTTGGGTTAGATCCTTCAAATGAAAGCTATAAATTAGCTTCATAGTAGGGCTGAGTATATTGGATACTTTTTCTTCTATTCTTGAGATACTTTACTAAGAAGAATATGTTCCAGCTCCATCCATGTAAACAGGAAAGAGGTAAAGTCTCCATCTTTCTTTAAGGCTGCATAGTATTCCATGGTATACATGTACCACAATTTATTAATCCATTCATGGGTTGATGGGCACTTGGGCTTCTTCCATGACTTAGCAATTATAATTTGGGCTGCAAT
>CAUYON010112986.1:0-23229 GCA_963573935.1 Arctocebus calabarensis
GGTGTCACAGCTCACAGCACCCTCAAACTCTCGGGCTCAAGCAATTCTCTTGTCTCAGCCTCCCAAGAGGCTGGGACTACAGGCTCCCACCACAACACTGGCTATTTTTTTTTTCTTCTGTAGTTGACATTGTTGTTTCCGGCCAGGATGAACCCACCAGCCCTGCTATATGTGGCTGGCACTACAGCTGAGCTACAGGCACCAAGCCAGATCTTTACTTGAAGGATGCATCTAGCTTCATTTACCCTGAAGAGATCAAGCCAGAGGTATAAATTCCCTAATCCCATTATCTTCCTTCTCTCTAGCCTCTTGTTGGCATTCTGCATTGATCAAGCCCAATTAGCATCCAAAAAGCTAGAACAGTTGATAACATCCACAGAGGTGGACCTCATAGGTTATGTGGGGCAGGAGAGAGTGTTACTCTGGAAAGGCAAGGAGAAGAGGCTGCACAAGGATAAAGGTATTTCTTTTCTATGAGATCCCCTATTCCCAACACCTACAGTATCTGGTACATATCATATGCTCAGCAAGAACTCTGTGAAGTATTATAGTCAATAATAAATTGTGAAGTTACAAGTCAAGAGAAGCAGAGACCTATTTATTTGGTACTTTTCAGTTACCAAATGCCTCATTTAGTTTTATTGAATCTCGCAATTAGCTGGTGAGATGAACTATTATGATAGCCATTTTGCGGTTGAAAACACAGAGAGTCAGAGAGGTGGAGTAACTTAATGCAAAGGGCACATGACCCATAAAGGGTGGAAAAAGAAGTCTGCTGCCTTTGGATCCAAGCTCTTTTTTTTAACGTCTCACAGCTGTCTTATTCCGAACAGAAGTACAGGTCATAACCACAGGTAACCTCAAACAACCTTTCTATGATGAAACTTATATTAAGATTGATTCAATTCTCTTTGTTAGGATCCAGGGAAATAGAAGTTCAAGGCTTGTTCTTGTCCTCAAAGAGTTAATAATTGCACATATATTGCAATCATTTGTGACAAGGTTCCTGCACATGTGGCTCAAGATTTGAAATAAAAGCCATAATTTATCATTCATTCATTGATTCATTGATCTATTTTCCCATTTATTTACTCACTTGACAGTGTTTGACATCATTCTAGGCCTGGGCAGTATAGCTATAAATAATCTAAAGTGTCTGATTACATAGAACTTCCATCCTAGTGGCAGAACAACAAAACAAAAGAAAAAAACACCAAGAAAGACATGAATAAGAAAAATGACAGCTAGTGATAAGTATTATGTAGAGAATTAAAAGTAATTGAGTGATAAAGAGTGATGGGTGCTTATGCTGATTTGAGAGGTCAGCAAGGGCCCCTCTGAAAGTTTAATATCTCCACTGAGATCTACAGGTCTAAAGGAACCAGCTCTGAGAAAATGATGGGCAAGAGGGTCTCCCACAGTGAGAAATACTAGTGGAAATATTCTAAAGAAGAAATTCTAAGAAGTGGAAAAAGACGAGGGGAGCTAAAGCATGGTGGGTGAGCTTGGTGAAGAGTTCTAAGACAGAAGTTAAAAAATTATCTCAAGGTAGATCATACAGAATGTATTAACTCATGCAAAGGTAATGTGTAACCATAGGCAGTGTTGGAGCAGGAGAGTGGGGTGATCTGACACACAACATGAGAGCTTTGCTCTGGCTGCTGTCTGGACAATGGGATGTGAGGGAAGGCCTGGGATAGGGAAGACCTGCCAGAGGAGTGCTGCAGGGATTAAGGGGGAAAAGCTGTGGGGCTAGCCTTGGGTGATGGTAGTGGAGATGAAGAGGTGGTCTCAGGTCATGATTCAGGGTAAATGGTGTCAATGGATCTTACTGATTTATCAGATGTAGACTAAGCAGGAGATAGGAATCAAGTACAAACTCAGTGAGATGAGAAAGACTTAGGGAGAAACAGATCAGGAGAAATTAAGGAGAATGAAAATTTAGAATTTTTCTTGGCCACATCAAATTTGGAAAACCTGTTAAAACCTAAGTGGAGATGACAAACCAGTACTTGGATACAGATATGGGAAAGTTCAGGGCGGGAGACAAACTTCTGGGCTCACTGGAATGTAGACCATATGGAAGGCACAGGACTGAAGGAGATCATCTGGGAAGGCAAGAGGCAGATCCTGGACCAAGCCCCAAGACACTGCAGCATTTGAGGTTGGGCAGAAGATGGGCCAGCAAAGGAAAATAACACAGAGCCAGTCTTATGGTATATGTGAAGGCCCTGACATTCCAGGATAGAAATGATTTATAAGTGTTAAAGATTTTAATCATTTAAATAAAATCCACAAACATGGAGGCCTCCTTTGTCCAACTTCATGGATGGAAGGCAGTATAGATGAACTCCATTACAGATGGCACTGTCTTCTAGCTTTCTTTACCCCAAAGAAAGTGAACACCAGAAGCCTGTTTTTGTCAGGCTCACTTAGATATACCACTTTCTTTATAGGCACCTGTGCCACCCTTCTGCTGTATCCCAGAAGACAGTGAACATCAGCTTTAGATCACAGGGGCTTTGTTTCAAATTCTGGTCCTGCTACCTATTAAATGTATGGTATAACCTAAGTCATTTGCCTTCTTTTGACCTCTGTTTCCTTATGAAGAAATTGAGGATAATGCCAGTTTGTAGTGGGTGTAAACGGATCCTGCTGCCCTGCATCCACTCTCTCACCCCATTCCATCTACTTTTATGGCAACCATATCACAATTTTCTTTTGGCGGCTCCACTCTATACTCTCAGCTCTTGTGCTTTGGATAAAGTTATCTCTATTCTTTCCCTCCAACTGTAATAGGTGACAGACCTTAGGCTAGGCCAGTCTGTACAAACCAGCTCAGGCTTTGATGACTGGCTTAGAGCTGGTCACTGGATGTAAGCCAGGCCAATCAGAACCAAGAAAATATAATTGTGCTATATTCTTTCTGAACTGAAGGAAGAATAGATTCTCTTGTCTGCTGGATTGGGTGCTATATTTTGTGAGTTGGAAGTAATAAGAGTCACTGTGGTGACCTTGAGGATGGAGCCTATTTTCAAAGATGCAGACTGAGGAAAATATCTGGGGATATCATCTGAACTTTTGAATGAGCTACTTCTGAGGCTCCTGGATCTACCCTGAACTTGTGTGGAAGTTAATAAGTCCCCTTTCTTGTTCCAGTCAGGCAGAGTTGGGTTTTCTGGCACTTGCAAATATGAGAGGTAAATTGATAAAATTATCTTAAAAGATTGTATTGAGGATAAAATTAATAATTATGAACAGCACTAATGCAGAGGAGGTGCTCAATAAATAGAAGCAATTATTGTAATTTCATTTTCAGTTTCCTTTAAATGCTATGCTTTTTCCATGATAATGATTGAAGTGGTCTTAAAAATTGAAAGCTACACAGAGACTTAAGCAGAAACAGGTGCTGCAAATTTGTGTGTATTTTTAAAAGTTCAAAGCATCAAGCCAAAAATGCCAGCTATTCTGATGCAGATGTACATACTGGAAAACACACACTCACGTCCAAATACACAAGGCTCTATACACATTCGTCCTCCCATCTAACAGCTATGTAAGTCCCCCTAGAGTGAAAAAGAACAAAACTTGACATATTCTATCAGATTAATTCAGTGTAGTGTCCTAAGTAGATTATGTTAATTCTAAAAGTAATTTTTAATATTTGTAATATAATATGTTACTTGATAAGATTATGAAACCTTCCGACAGCTTATTAGTCGGTACTATTAAAACTAAATGTCAACTTTATCAACTTCTGTCAGTGACATTAATAATGAAACAGTCTCCAAGGGATGGGGGTTTATTTCGTATTGGATAATGGTATGAATAATCACTTGGATTTATATAGCACCTTTTCTCTGAAGGTCTAAAGAGTTTACACACATCATATTCTCACGGTTCTCCTGAGTAGAAAGCAGCAACCAGGTTTATTGTCCCTCTGTGGTTTGTGGTCACTTTACAGCTTTGAGTTGTGAAGCTGGAGCTTGACAATAGACTTTACATCCTTCTAGTTGCTTTGCTTGTGGTTGGGATATAATACTACTATATGTAGAGAGATGTAGAAGAGAATAATAAGAGCCCAACAGAGAATGAAATGCGTTTTTATTTTATTATGCCTGAAAATTAAACTAACTATTGTTGAGAACACTTACAGAGTTTAACTAATTGCTGTCTAAGTAAAAATAAATGCAGACCTAGAACATGTTTTGAAGAAATGAAAAGCAGAAACATAGACTATATAGGTAGGAAGAGACTTTAAATAAAATTGAGTTCCATGTCCTCCCTAAGTTTTATGTATTTTGGTGACCAATTTTGCATTTTCTCACCAGCATCCATTTATCGTCATGCCTATGGAATTCTGGTTTTCCACTGGGAAGACATTTTCCCCCACTGTACCCACGCTGTTTGGATGGAGATGAACCTAATCTTGATCCCTGGGGTGAAGACATGACCAAGAGTTGGCTAATGAGATAACTGCATCCCTAGAATACCCCTGATTTAGAGGTAAGTGTGTGGTCCCAAAAAGGGAAGCAAGAGTAATACCTGAGATTTTGCCTGAAATCACCAGAAAAGAGGCTCTCTTTTTTCCCACTGAAGTTTGCTAATCTGTTAACATATCAGTCTAAAGCCATCTTGCCCTCACATTAGAATAACTTGCATGAAAATTAAGCCACAGTAGAGTAAAAAAAGAAAAACTATAAAAGAGGAAAGAAAGAATGTGATTGCTATTTTCAGTTTTCTCATCTTAGCATATAGGTCCAGCTGTACCTGAAACACACTCCTTTTATGGAAGCCACATTTATTGGACTTTCACTATGCATGTTCTGCCTATTAAATCTTAATATTACTGATTAACCTAATGTTGCTTTTCTCTAGGGTAAATATCTAGTCAAGATAGGCCATGGTTTGCTATTTTAACAAACATTCCTGAAATCTCAGTCTTTTAAAAATTTTTCTCTTAGAATACATGCAGGTTTCTGGAGGATGGGCTAGAGATGCCTCTTGATAACCTCACTTAGAGTTCTGGGTTGTTGAGACAGCAATCTCCACAGTTTTGTGAATATTAGAACAGAAGAAGAGAGAGTGAGGTGGTAGCAGGTGAAGGATTGCATATGGATTCCTAAAGCTTCCACTTGGAAGGAGAATAAACTATTTGGCATAAATAACTTACTGAATCTCTGGTTCTTTAATAACTTATACCCTAAAATTTTAGGAATTTTACATGATTTTAAAATCTCTGCAGCCATGGACTCATCTCTGGACACACACAAAAATGCCTAATGGATGTTACTGGCTTTTGTTTTCTGTTAACATCACTAATAAACAACTCTTTCTCTGTCTACTGAGTTACCCATTTTTCTGGCTCCATGCATTCTCCCTTCCTAATCACTCAATTTCCTTTTATTGCCCAGAAAATACAGCAGAGTCCCTTTGTGCCCTCATATGTTAGTGAAAATGAGAAGCAAAATAATTCTAGAGCAGTATTTTCAGGCTATCCTCAGCAAAGGACTCCTTAATTACCTTTTCCAAAATCAGAAAATACTAATTTTCCTCTTTTAACAAATGAAACTTTTCGACTCTCCTTAGATATTTGGCTGAAATGTGATACAGTGTTACAGTTTTCTCATATACTAAGAGGCAACTCTTTTCCAATTTCATATCATGAATTCTATTTTAGATGGGAAAAGTCCCTCTTGCAGTTACAATTCCCAAGCTAATTATGGCATAACTTTAAGAGGCACTTAAGCATTGATTCATATTAAAAGTAGCTAGCAAATGTGAATTTGTAAAGAATCTATATAAGATTCAACCACTTCCTAAAGAGATAAGAGACAAAGATAAAAACTCAGCAGGACACAATTTTTCATCAAATTAACTAAATTAGTGCTTTGTGGAGTTTGCATGTGGAAACTAGTCAGTAATTACCACGATTCTGCAGATGAAAACATATTTGAAGATAGGAACTAAAGAACACAAATAGAAACCTATTTTTCTTTCAAGTTGATTTGGCAGAGACTGGCTAGGTGTCCACCTGGCCTGTTGCCCTGTCCTGGACACACAGAAAGACTATATATCTCCCTTTTCGCCTTGAAGTTAAATTATGGCCCTGTGACTATTTTTTCAACAACAGAAGGCGGACAGAAAAAGTGGACACTAATTTGGGGCCTGACCATAAAACCCCGACCTGATCTCTCATTCTGTCCCCCCTCAATGGTCACAGTGGGGGTCACATATTGAAGATGGTGGCACTGGAAGGAGCTGAGATCACTGAATCATTGCCTAGAGTAAAACTATGCAGGAGAGCTTCAGAATTTCATGGGATAACATAAGAAATAAGTCTATATGCTATGCCACTGAGTTTTTTTAATTATTTTTTTCTTTCTTATCTAGCTTGTTTTTTTTTTTCTTCCAATGTATCAGAACCAAAAGAAACAAGCTCAACCATTTTACAGCAACTACCACCTTGGACTGTAGTGACATAGGAATATAAAAATTGCATTTGAATCTGGATAAGGTGTTACAAAAGTCTTCTAAGATAAAGAGACAGTTGGACACTTTTGTGGAACGAGAAGGCAAACGTAAAGGGCACACCACGCAGATAGAGGGTATGTAGGAGGATGTGCAGTTATAACCCAGAATGATGCTAGGGTTCATGTTGACCCGTGTGAAAAGAGAATGCATTGCTTCATTGCTTCTCTCCTCTTATAAGGATGTAAGATAATGCTAAGGAGGTGATTATTACTTTCCTCTGTGGATGAGGAAACAGAAAATTATAAAACAGAATGCTCATATGTGATGGACGAAGGTAGCCTGGAGCTATAAATGTGGTAGCCTCTTGAAGTTATAAAAGAAGAAAAGAGATTCTCCTCCAGGAAGGAACCAGCAACCAGCATTGTACTACTAACACCTTAAATTAAGCCCATTAAGATTTAATTTAAGGTTTAAATTATGACCCCTGAAATTGTTAAATAACAGATATTTTAAGCCACTAAGTTTATAGTAATTTGTTATAGCAGTAGTATGAAATTTACAGACTCTAGCCTGGATTTAAGGGAGACACTCAACATTCCCAGGCTCCAATCTCAAGAGAGCAGTGTGAAAAGAAGGAACTGCCTATCTTTAGAATAGGAATGAACAAAAAATATTATGTATCAGTGATAAAGACCTTAGAAGTATTTCTATTTAGGGTATATGGAGCACCCATTTCAGTGCACATTATCTCTGCATGGGTTCAGGCTTAATCACACATCAGCTTTCTGTTTTTAATCTGTTTCCTCATCTGCTAAAAGGCCACGTACACAGTATTTAGGATGTCTATTTTTGTCATTTCTTGTGGATCATTTTCACTGTTTGGATTCTTTAAACTTTAATAAGACCAACACAAATGTCTAACCTTGACAAACATCTGAGAAGCAAACTTCAAGGAGAAACATATAAAACTCTTTAGTGAGCTCTTAGGAGCTTTACAAAGTGAATCAGGGGAAGCTGAAAAGAGGGTATCTAGCTGACCATTAACACACACTTTGAAAAGAGTCACAGATGTGGTGCTTTATAAAGTAGATTCGCATTTGTTAAAGGTCACTCTCCACTGAGTATTTTCACTTATATCTAAGACACAAGAAGGCTGCTCTGTCCCATTCCTCTAATTTGGCTGTTCTGTGATCAACATAGGAATCTAGACTAGGATAAGGACAGAGTCTCACCACTGCTTAATTTCCCCTTAGATTAAATGGACTTCCGGAAACATCGGGCAGGGCACCAAGGGACGTGCACTGAAGTGACAAATGTCCTCATGCCACATTAGGGTGCACAATTACAGAGCTGAGTGCTTCCTGTTATTTTTACATGCTATTCTGCTGGGATCTTACAGCAAAATGTTTATATCTTATTTGCCAAACAAAGGAAATGCTACAAGATTGAGTCACAGAGTTCTGTGTTTGAAGAAAGAAGGTCATGGATGTTGTTGGCATTTCACACTCTGTCCAGTAATAGTCTGGCAGTGCCCTATTCCTGTCAAGGCCCTGAGCTCTAATGGAGACTCTTACTCTGATCAGTCTTAGGCGCCAGTACTGACATTATCTTTTTATTCAAGAAGGGGTTTAATAAAAGAACCCAGGTGTGTCCCTCTGGAGATTCAGAACTAATTCTCTCTTGCTACAAGTCCTACATTTACTTTTGTCTTTAGTCCCAGCTTCTGGGCTTTTCCTTGACTGAGACTGAGCTCTAATTTAGTCCTTGGTTTTAGAAACACAGCTTCTGTCTTTCTCCCTATCTGAATCCTTGTGTTTTTGAAGACTATTACCTCTAGGTTCTTTGTTTTGCCTACATATAGATCTTTCTTCCATTTAGTACAAATGTATTGGCCAGGCAAGGTGGCTCATGTTTCTAATCCTAGCACCCCAGGAGGCTGGAGGCAGGTAGATTGCCTAAGCGCCTAAGCTCAGGAGTTCAAGACCAGATTCAGTAAAAGTGAGACACTATCTCTACTAAAAGTATAAAACCTTGCCAGGTGTTGTGGTGGGCACCTGCAGTCTCAGCTCCTTAGGAGGCTGAGGCAAGAGGATCACTGGAGCTGAGGAGTTGGAGGTTGCAGTGAGTTATGATGATGCCACTGCATTCTAGTCCAGGCAACAGAATGAGACCTTACGTCAGAAAACAACAACAACAAAAACCTTAGAAATTTATTTCTCATAATTCTGGAGACAAGGAAATTCTAGATCAACTTACCTGCACGCTGGTGCCTGGTGAGGGCCCACTTCCCTGTTTAAAGATGTTCATCTTTGTATCTTCACATGGCAGAGGAGAAAAAGAGAAAGCAAGCTCTGAAGTGACTTTTTACAAGGGCATTAATTCTATTCATGAGAGCTCCACCTTCATGAGCCAGTCATTTCCCAGTGGCTCTAGCTTCTAACACCATCACATCAGTGTTTAAGATTTGACTTAACCTAACAACTGCAATCCCTGTAACCTAATTCTTTGTACCCTCAATGAATCCTCCCAAAAGATTTCAGTATGTTAATTTTGAGGGGACATAAACATTTAGTCCATAACATGCTGAGAGACTATACCAGTTCCCTGCACATAAGGTACTCAAATATTAACTACAATTAACAATAATACGTCAGATTTACTGGGATGTTCAACTTTGTATTCAACACATCCACTTGGTATGCTATCTTAAGCTCATTTTATATCACCTCTCTCTTTTCCTATCTGCTCTTTATTTAGTCTTCCACCCCAATGAATGGTACCATCATTCGATTAATCATAGCATTTGATTACATCTTCTTCCTTAATTCTTATAACAAGCCAGCCACCGAGGTCTGTTATAGGTGGCTAACTCTTCTTGGTTTTCCCAGAATGGTCTCAGTTTTAGCACCAAAACATCCTCTCCTAGCAAAGCACCTCTCCTGAGGAAGGTTGTTATCCCATGTTTATTGAGAAGGAACAAAAAAAGGGCTGGAAGATGGATGGGGGAAAAGCTGCTCCTGCTGTATAAGGCAGTGTGAAGGGCCCACGGGAACATTATGGGAACCAGTGATGAGTACTGAGCATGTCTGGCCAAAAATAGAGAAAAGAATGTGGGTATGAGAAAAGAATAACCTAGGTAATCAATGACCAAGAGAAACGGGCAAAGGTGCTCAGAGGCACAGAGGGGCCAATTAAAAAGTTACAAATAATTTCAAGTGAAGAGAAACAAGATATTTATACCTCTACACTGCTCTTGTGTCTCTGTCTCTCTCTCTTCTCACTCCGGAGAGGGACCCGCTTCCAAATCTCTTTTGAAGTACTTTGAGAGTTCTCTTTATTCTTAAATGAAATTTCTCTTTGTTATACTAAAGCCTGTGTGAAGTTACTTTTGCTCTCTATTCATACTGCCTGGGAGATTCCAGTTTTACTTTTAGTTTCTACACATATTCACTTTTGATTCATCCACATGTCAGTTGAACTTTCTAGCTTCACTGAGTAATTGAACCAGGCCGACTGGGTTTGAGGAAATGGTACTCTTGACAGTCCACATTTATCTCCTGAATCTTCCTCAAATAATTTTACTTTTTCCCTTTCCTAATTTAATGTACTGTTTCTTTCTCGCATGGACTACTGCTATGGCTTTCCAAATGTTCTCCCAATTTCACTTTTGTGCTCTTCATTTTATTATCTACTAAAGTCAGATTAACATTTTAAAATAAAAATTTGTTCTTAGTGTTATCCCTACTTAAAAATTTGTATTTAGTGTTACCCCTACTTAAAGCTTTTCAATGGCTTCCCATGGTCTTTATGATCGAACCCAAAGCTTTAACCTGTCTACATTCTTAACACATTTTTAGTTATATTTTTGAATATCAATTTCTCTTCTTTGATAAGAACCCATAAAATCAAGGAACACTGCCTGTGTTCAGCTGTATCTTGAGCTACTAGCTGTGCCTAGTGTTTGGTAAAACACTCAATGATAGTAAATAAATAAATAAATGCTATTTGAAGATGCCTCTTAGTAAAATCGCTGATGGGGTATATCTCATAGTCATTTTTGAATAATATGGTTTTTAATGATAATTTTTCATCAGATAACAAATAAAGTGCTTTAAGGAAAAAATCCTATACTATGCAAAATAGGCTAATTTAGGCTATAATAATAAGCAATTTCTACATTTCAGTGACTGAACCACAGGTTTATTTCCTGCTCACCTTTGATATTCTGGTAGTCCAGAGTAACATTTTCAGAGTTGCAATTCTCCATTCTTTATAATCCCAGGAATGCATTGATTGTTGCTGCTGCCAGTTCTGTCCACCTTGCCACTTGCTGATATAGAGGAAGAACATGCGAGGGGATCTTATTTTAGACTTGAACTAGGATGGTGGAAGGAACACCTAGCATTTCTCTTCAGAACCATTGACAGGAATAGTCACGTGGCATTACCCAACTATAAGAGGAACAAAGCTAGGTATGAGTAAGCATTAGGTATCTCTACCATAAGGGCTTTATTTTAATTTGTACAAATTGCACTATGGGCTATTGGGATAAATTACTGAACCATTAGGCTATTATTGTGTCCTCTGCAGTAATTTCCTTAGGATGGGGGAAGGTACCTGGCATGATGACAAGGTTTTTTTTTTTTTGTTTGTTTGTTTGTTTGTTTTTATTAAATCATAATTGTGTACATTGGTGCAATCATGGGGCACAATGTGCTGACTTCATATAAAATCTGAAATATTTTCATTGAACTATTTAACATAGCCTTCATGGCCTTTTAATCACTATATGAAGACCTTTATATTCTACATTTAGTAATTTTCTCTTGTACCCTTCTAAGATGCACCATAAGTGTGATCCCACCAATCACCCTCCCTCCACTCGTCCTACCCCCTCCCCACCCCTCCCTCAAGGTTTTTTAGCTAATGGGTTCCCAAGATGATACCAAAGCTGGAGGAAACCCTAAAAGGGATAAACAAGATTTCACCCGGTGGTGTCTAGTTTGAAGGACAGAGAGCAGTTAGAATCTTCCCTTTTCCTAAAGATATTGAAAAAGGCTCAGGAATAAGCATCTGAAATCTCACAGCCAGTCAGCAGAATAAAACTTTTAATCCCAGCTCAAATGATATTAAGAACAAAAATCTTTTGACCAAATATACCATGCCTTTATTTAATGTAGAAAACCCCCACCTTCAAGATAGACTATGGAGAACCCCAGGAAATGAAATGCTTTTTGTAAAGAGTGGACATTTGTCTTACTAAATTGAATAGGTGTGGGACTGTATGAACCTTGAAATTATCCTCTGAAAATATGATGATATTATTGTTACAATAACTAATAGGGAAAAACACAAGTGAATCCAGAGTAAAAGGGAGAATTATAGTGATTCCCCTTTGAGTATTCACCTGACTATGTGCCCTTGATTTGTATTCCTGGAAGGAAGACGGGAAAAGTCTGTACTTAAGACATATTGACTTCCCTGCTCCCATTTGCATAGTAAGGGTTGCTACCAGCAGACACTGAGTGAAAACCTTTATGAAGAAACGTGCTGTTATAGCAAGCCGTGCTATGCCAGCTTTAACTCCCGCTTTCCTTGTACATTTCAGCCTCTTAGCCTTTAGATGGGAGGAAAAAAATAAATACTTCAAGTAAACAGACCAAAATTGCCATGGTAAAGCAAACAAAAAAAAGGGATGTGTGGATCTGTTTAGTCCTGATATACATAAATCAAGTGGAAAAAGAAGACATCTTCCAGATAATTAAGGACATTTGAATATGGCTGTGTGTAAGATGACATTACGATGCTGTTAATTCTGTTAGGTGCATTACTCCCATGGTGCTAGGGAAACCATACAAACAAAACCTGACCTTACCATCCAGAAATTCATACCAAAGCATTTAAACATGAAATGACATGACATCTGGGATTCACTCTAAACCAATCCAGCAAGAAACAAATAAGCAAAATAGGACTGCAGTGCTGACACGTTAGAGATGGTACTGACAAAATGCTGATTATCATTAAACTGAACGACTGATACACGGAGGTTTAGTGGGGTATGCTAGAACATTTCCAGAGTAAAAGGACCTACAAAAGTTGCCTATGGGGAAGAAGATGAAGTCATTTTTAGGTGTTTGGAAGAGTAAGTGCTTTCGAAAAATGAGTACTTTGGAAAACATTTGGGCCAAGAAGGGGATTGGTGTACATCACTCTAGAGCCCATTTCTTTTATGAGTGTGACTGAGAGAAATTCTATCTCAAGTTATGTGTTAGAAAAGGATAGTTGACTCTAGCTCATAGAGAAGTGGGGAAAAGTGAAGAGAAACAGAAATCTGGCCCCCAATCCCTGAAAATAATTTGAAAATCAAAGTTTTATTAATTCAATTTCTCCTTTATCTGCTACTCTGGCCCATGACCAGTGACTCTTAAATAATCTTACCTCCTGCAAGCCTGTTAATTTAAGTGTATGGCAGTACATTTATATGCATAGTCACTCCCAAATATTACTTTGTTAGGAGGATGTGACCAAATGGTTCATCTAAAGCTGTGAAAAAAAAAATCTGGAAGTTATAGAAATGACAAAGAGAGCTGAAAAGGGTATTACTAAGAACTGATTCACCCAGCCCCTAGTTGACAGTCTGTGCCCGCAGTCTGGTAGGCACTGAGATGCTAACGCTAACTATTCATGGAGTTTGCAGCTCAGCAAGCCAGGGACCCCACATCTTGTGGCATAAATGAGGACCCAAAGAACCAAAGAGGGAAAATGGAAATTCTGTATGTGATGTGTGTTTGAAGTCACAGATAACGGAAAATCAAATATTCACCACGCAACTTGAAGAGAAATAATTTTAGCCTCACTTTTTATATCTGGCTTCACCTGTTTTTGTTCTCACCAATCAGAATCTACACTTGCTTACTGCCCTTCACTGAACTAAGCTTTTTTTTCTATTCCTTGAATATGTCACTTAATTTTATGCCTTATTCAAAAAAGCCAACTCCTCTTCATCCTTCAAACTCTGAAGTGCAGATCATGATCTTTCAGTCTTGCTGGGATGCTCACTCTTCTGCTACACAGAGGAATAAAATACTTCTTCTTTTGTCCTCTCATAGCACTCTGCACAGACATCTGTTGTAGTAATTAAGATATATCATCATCATTCATTGTTTATATATCTGGTTCTCTTGCTGGAGTCTGAAATTGGCAAAGGTAGAGTTTATGTTTTTATAAAGGTGGAGTTTATCTTTTATGCATCTTTGCAACATCAGTGCATAAGGCAGTGACTGACTCATAGTGCATATTTAACAAGTATATACTAAGTAGATTTAATAAGTGTGTATTAAACAAAATAACAGATGAATGAATGAATCCTATCAAATGAACCTCCTGATATAAAAATTTGGTCCCCTGAAAGCAACACATAATAGTTCTTCTACCAACATCATAGGATTTCAGTTTTGGGCCAGATCTGGGTTTGAACCCGTCGCCTCTGGCATATGGGGCTGGGCTTCACTCCTTTGAGCCACAAGCGTTGCCCCAACATCATAGGATTTCAAAGTTGGAAAAGATTTTGGAGATCATCTATTTCCAAACCTATAATTTAGCTTTGGAGAATGTATTATGATGAATTGGGCTTTTCTGATGGCACAGAATAAATTATGTTATTGTGCTTTGATTCAGAAGGAAAACAAGAGAGCCAGGACATATGATAAGGAGTGGCAGGGAGAAGCCTGGGAAAAGTTAAAAATTTACCAAGGAGCTTATCTGCCCAGGGGGAAATGGTCACATACTGTGCTAAGGACCTCACTATTTAATAGCCCTCCTGACTCCTGATTCCTTCCTCTAGCCCTACTCTTTTTCTGTGGAACTTACTAACTTCTAGCATGCAATACTACCTAATTATTGATCATGTCCATTGCTTATTATTTTCTGGCTCCTTTCTCTGTGAACATCCATACTTCACTGGTTTACCATGTTCACAGTAAGCACCGAGTTTTTGCAGGCTCTATGGCATGATGTTTTAAAGCAGTTTATTATGAAACTCAATGGTGAAGGACGTGTTTCTAAATTTCCAATCACTGATGGACCTATGTGTGGTCCTACTGTGCACAACTACACTGTATCTACCTAACCACATAGGTTCCACAAGACCCCCAACTAGGTTTACTGAGATCAGTCTATTGATCATGTTCTTGGATTCCATGTTAATTCCAAGTTTTCTCAACCTTTCTGGCATTCACTTTCCTCCTCTACAAACCAGGGAAACATAACAGTAGCGCCCCCAGATGGCTGTTGTAAAGATGACATGAGTTTATGTATGTGAACGGCTGAGAACACTGCGTGGCTCAGAGTTGGTATTCAATAAACGCCAGATCTTATTAGTAGCACTTGATCTTTTCTCAATCAGGAACATTCCCTTCATCCTGTGGCTACAAAATTTCCCAGCCAAATGTCATCCTGGGGGGCATGAAAAGGCAGCTGTCAGGGAGGCTGGAAGATGGAGAGGGCAATGCCCTTGTGCAGGGCCAGGGGGATCTTTGCCTTTCCTTACTGTTTCCCCCCTTTCCTTACTGTTGGGAGCTATTTTGTGCCTCCAACAGGGACACTAAAGAGGATATATTTTCTTAGATTTGAATGGCTAAAAGGAAGAGGTATTTTTCTTGGCTAATTCTCTCCACCTTGCAATGAAGTTTTCACTTCTGAGTGACACTCAGTTTGTCCTGGAAGAGGTGAGAATGTGTATAAGTGAAGCCTGTATCATTTCCCAGAGAGTGCAGAATCCCAACTCTCATCTGACTTTATATGTAGATGAGTCTTAAGTCAGCGCCTGTCCAGGGAGAAACTTTTGTGAATTGTTAATAATGTCCTGAGCAGGTGTTAATGCAGACGTGTCCTGGAGGATAATATTCCTCCAACCATGATAAAAATATGTTTGTTAAATGGATTTATTTGTATAAACCCAGCCTACTTCCTAAAGAATATCAAATAAACACTACACTTTGACATGCTGAAACATTTAAAACAGATACAAGAGAACAGTCAAGTAATAAATGAGGAGAAAATAAATACTGTGCACTAGATTGGTTTGTTTAATTTAGCCAATATTTAAAGGATGACTTGACTATAATTATATACACAAACATATATATATATATGTTTATACTATGAACTCTTACATAACACTTACTGTATTCTAGGCACTGTTTTGTGGTTTTATCTATATGTTTTAACTAATTTAGTTCCCTTAAGAACACAAAAAGTACCAAGATTATCTTCTTCCTGAGATGCAAATAGGTTGAGTGGTTTCTCCAAGACAACTCTGGAGGTAATTAGGAGAACTGGGATTCAGACTCAAACAATTTGGCACGACCAGCCTTGTTGTACACCACTACGCTGTACAGAATGGTTAGAGCTTCAAAGGTGAAACACATCCAAAGAAGTATAACCGCTTCATGACCAAATAATAAGAAGTTGGCCATTGGGAACCACGTGACTCTGGTGAGTTACTTCCTGTCTCTGCATCTCAGTTCACCAGGCTCACGAATGGGGTGATTTCATGAGCCGGTCCTCCAAGGCTCTTCTGGTTACTACATACGGGGCTGTTTGCCCCTAATTACCCCACGTCTTCCTCCTAGGGGGCTCTACTTTGTTTTGTTCTGTCTTCTACCCTCTCCTTACCAGCTCATACCTTTCCTGGTTGCTCCCATTTATTGCCTAATTTCTTCTGCAATAGTTTGGAAGGAATGGTCTATCATGCTTGTGCATGAATGACAATGAATCCACCAGGCACAATCCTGGGACAGATGATAAGCATAAAGATCCACAAATGGAACCAAATCAAGGGACACCCAGTTCTTCATCATGACAGTCCCCCAGCTCTAGGACTGATACTCCCTCACCTCTCCATACAAATATTACAGGAACGTCTGAGATCAGAGGATAATGGAAAGAAGAGTTAAGGACAACCGTACATTATAGTGCTCCAAAAACCTGGGACAGTGTTTGTTTGATACACTGACAGATTCATAATGCCCAGCCAAGGTTCCTTCTATCTCCTAAACATTTGATAAATATTATATAATAAAAGCCACCTAGCTCCACCTCGTCCTACACTAATCCTGCCTTTACAAAGACTATCAATATTTATATGGCAATGGAGAGTTTAAAAGCCATTTTATATATATTATTTTATATGTTTCTTTTTTAATATTTTTTATTAAAATAGTAAAAATAGTAAAATAAAATGTAAACTGAAAATAAATTTAAGAATTCCATGTTATGGCTTTACCCAGATGCATGTAGTTTTAACTGCTATAAAATTAATCTTCTCCCTTTTTTAATTTTATTAGATCATAACTGTGTATATTACTGCATAAAAATACCCAGTGTACTCAATACTATTATGAAATCAATATATAATCACCCATACTTTCATACAAAAGATGAAACGCATATATTACTTTATATATTTTCAGTCATCTCACTTAATTCCTCCTTGGTTCTCCTGCACCAAGACAAACTCTGCTTACTTCCTATTTTTAAGAGGATTTCCCTCTGTAGCAGTGAAAATCTCTGGATTCTCCATCCTCCCTCTTGAGGCAGAGCAAGCTTTTTAATTCAAGAAACTTTTTCTAAGCACCTCGTAGGTATTAGGAACTCATCCCAAGCACTAAAAACAAAGAACAGAAAAATCCAAAGACGTTAGCTGGTAGCAGTGACTAGAAAGGCAGGGAAAAGAAGACACCAGATGGATTTCCTTTTGTTCAATGGTCAACAGCACTAGGAGCATCTGCAGGAATAGATGTGACTCACATGGAGATTAACCATGCTGCTGAGGAGGATCCGCAAGATGGTCTGTCTCAGGAGGAGAGAAGATCCTTGGGATACTTCCTCTGGCAAAAATCAGGAAGAAACAGTGTGGCTTATTCATGAAATATTAGTCATGTCCGCTCTTCCACTGCCCATGGCTGACAGTGAGAAATGGTGGGTGATGAAGGTGAGTACAGAAGATTCCTATTTTATTATTTTATGTAATTAATTATGAAGATTTAATCATTAAAAGCCTTGCTTTAGAGTGATTTTCCTACCCTTTTGTTTATTAGAAACTTGATTTAAAGAATTTCTAAGATTTTTCAAGCCCCAGTTCAAACCACAGGTTTGCTCTGACAACTTCACCAGGCAACCACGGACTTATTTCCCTTTGTGTCTCTTTGGAACATGGAGAGTAGATGGAGTTGTAAGGTGGTGTCAGGTCATACAGATACTCACTCATCCTGAGTTAAGACCCTGAAAACTAGAAGATTGGGGTGGGGATTATTTTGTAAAAGAATCATCCACTTGTTCAAGGTTTAATCAAATGGACTAGGCCAGGCATTTTGGCAGACACCTGCAGTCCCAGCTACTTGGGAGGCTGAGGCAAGAGGATCACTTGAGCCCAAGAGTTTGAGGTTGCTGTGAGCTGTGACATCATCGCACTCTATCAAGGGTGACAAAGTGAGACTCTGTCTCAAAAACAAACAAACAAACAAAAAACACCAAACATATTGACTGAGAGAGTAGTTCTTTATTTTCCTGAGTGAATTGTTCTGCCATACTGGAAATTAAAGTATGAGAAAGTAATTTCTTAGCTTGTGGTTCCTCTGCATCCAGTTTTACAGAGAATATTCTCACATGAAGAACTCATAAAGGAAAAAGGAACACCACAGGCTATGCACAGGGGCTGTTTGAATACATGCATATTTAATGCTTAAAGTTCTGTTGCAAATGATGAAACAGATGTTCAAAGTGATTATATAACTTGCTCCAGGGTCAAGCAACTGATAAAATGTGGTAGAGCCAGCCTTTGAATTCTAGGATTGCTAGGCAATTTCATCATAGCACACTACACCTCCAAAACATTCACATGGTCAAGTTTCTATCTCTCTTTTATCTTCTAAAACTACTCTACTAAATAAAGGCATTGAATATATCCATGAGTAAGGAAGAAGAGCAGAGGAACTGAAAACATACTACTCTTCTGACTTCCCACCCAGCACAGTACCAGCCTTGGAAGCAAGTCACAAAGTTTCTTCTCACTACCTAAACTTGGAAACCCGAGCACCCACCCAAATCCTGAGAGTTCCCACATCCCATCCTTTCTTTTGCCAGCTCTTTGGCATTTCTACAGTGACTCCTTCACATTTTTATTACTCTTGCCAAGTATCTTATCATCCTCTTTTCAGCAGATCACCTTTCTCCTGAGACCATCAAAAATGAAAGCATTCAATCCTCTTCCATGAAGACCTGTGTATCTCTTTGCTTCCATTCTTTATTTCTCTTCTCCCATCTGAGAATGTGGGCATTCCCTCTTCATGTTCATGCTAATTCTCTCATATGTGCCCTTGACAGTAGTTTTCCTACTTTTAGCTCTGAAAGGCTGCTTTGTGGATTATTCCCTCTCTTCCTTAGATTTCCAACTTTCCCATCCAGCTGCTTCCTTGCACTCCACCTTATGTCTCTCTAAAGATTTGACCATCACAGACACATTGCCCCTTTACCCTTTGCCCTTACTCACATTGCAGTCCCTCTTACCCACTCCTCATTCACTCTCTTCTTCACGTCTAACTCATTCACTGACATTTGCCTCATCCATTTCTTTTTGGAGCTCCTTTAAGTTAAATGTCTAATAATTTACTTCTTGAAAATGTTTTATTTTGCCACATTTCATGTGTATTTTTTAGTCCTTAAGCCACTGGCTTTTCTGCACTTAAATCACCCATTGTTTTTAGCAAAATATTCTGTTCTCCACGTATGTCTTGGACCTTGCTTTCTGGACCCCCATTCTCTTGTTCACTTTTTAATTGTTGGTGTGTCAGTGATGAACCATAGGTGGACCACTTCCTCCTCATTTCTAGATGGCATAGCCTGTGGGACATTGCCACTCCAAAGTGTTTCACTCTCAAACTCACTTCATCTAAATCAGAACAAGTGTCCTACCCTCTGATATTTCCTTTTTCAAATTAGCAACACCACCATTTGCCTGGATCACTAAACTATTAGCTGGATAGCCAATCTAATTGTTCTTATCTCCTCCCTATTATCTACCCAAACCCAGTAATAAAATCCACACCTTTCCTTGGTGAATATTTCTTAAATCTCTCTTTCTGCTCTATCCCCATTTGCTCCAACTATGATATTTTCGTACATTTTTTGCCTCAACAGTTTAACTACATTTAGGCTGGTCTCCCAGTCAAGTTCTCTCTCTTTAAATCTGGTTTTTCCTGCAGACATCAGAGTAATTCATCTAAAATTAAAATTTGGCCTTTTCACTCAATTTAATTCTTCTTTATTATTTTTTTCCAAGTTTTAAAACCGAGGCAAAATAAAATATCATACAATTTATCCTCATAGCCATTTTAGGTGTACAGTTGAGTGGCATTAAACGCATTTGTAATGCTGTGCTATAATCATCACTGTGCATCTCTGTGATTCTTTCATAATGTAAACTAGAAATTCTATGCCCAGTAAACAGCAACTCTGTGTTCTCCTCGCCCCTCAACTCTTGGCAACCACTGTTCTACTTTTTGTTTTTAATATTTTGACTATTCTGATATTTAGGGGTGGAGCAAGATGGCTGACTGGAAGCAGCTTCTGAAAAAGGCTCCTGTCCAAAAGGGACTATAACCTCCAGAAGCTGCGCAATTAAGCTGAATGCTGGGAGCCCAACCAGAGAGAGAAGTGATTTCTGCGGGTCACCTCTGCTGAGACCGGCTGCGACACAAAGAAAGCAAGCTTTAGGTTCAAAATTCATCTGAAAGGAAGAGTGTCCATCCCATCCCCCAAGATAGCTCTGAGATTCTTGCTTTTCTGTTCCCTTTCTTTTTTTTCTCCTCTTTTGCTCCTTTGGGTTTTCTACAGACAAGTGGTGAATGTGGACCTCTTGTCTCACCCCACGGAAGAGTGCTGTGGGAAGTGAGGTGTGCTTCCCCTGAGTGCCCTGGTGTGACTCTGAAAACTCTATTGTTAGGCAGAAAAACTGAACTAAAGTTTTCCCCACCATTCTGAACTTGCTGTACACTCTTTCCCCGTTACCTGACGAACCAGAAGCCTAACCCCCACTGAGACTGAAGGAGGAGGTCCCTGAGCAGTACCTCCACCCTGGCCTGCCAGAACAAGCACCCCACCGGGAAAAGACTCCAGGTGGGCCACTACGAGCCTCCCTCCCCTCTGGCCAGGGAAGCCGCAGGTGAGTGCCTGGCCCTGCACCCCATGCTTGCTGGGCTTTTGCAGGCTCGTCATCTGCTAGAAACTCTGACAGAGACTGCCAGACCTCCGCAGGTCTGCCCCCGGCCAGTAACTCTTCCCCTAGTGACCACACAGGCCTCTGCCTGACACCAGCAAGGACCCTGCAGGTCTGCCTCTGGCCAGTAAATCCCCTGGCTACTGTGTGGCCCTGTGCCCCGAGCTTGCAGGACTTCTGCAGGCCTGCCTTCTGCCAGGAACTCTGCCTTGCAACCACCAGGCCTCTACAGGTCCACCCACTGGCCAGGAATTCCCCCGGCAACTGCCTGGCCCTGATCCCTGTGCTTGCCGGGCTTCCGCAGGCCGGCCAACTGCTAGAAACTCTGCCAGTGACTGCCAGGCCTCTGCAGGTCTTCCCTCGGGCAGAAACTCCCTCAGAGACTGCACAGGCCTCCACCTGGCAACTGCAGTGCTCCCACAGGCCTCCCCCTGGCCAGTAAATCCCCTGGCAAATGTGCAGCCCTGTACCCCAAGCCTGCAGAGCTTATGCAGGTACAACTTCTGTGAGAAACTCTGCCTGCAACTGTCAGGCCTCTTCAGGGCAGCCCTGGGCCAGGAACCCCCCCCCGGGCAACTGCCTGGCCCTGCGCCCGTGCTTGCTGGGCTTCCGCAGGTCCGCCGTCTGCTAGAGACTCTGTGATGACTGCCAGGCCTCTGCAGGAACTCCCCTGGAGACCACGCAGGCCTCTGCCTAGCATCCGCAGGGGCCCTGCAGGCCTGCCCCTAGTGAGTAAATCCCCTTGTGACTATGTGGCCCCTCTCCCGTGGTAGCTAGGTCTGTAGGTCTGCTTTCTGCCAGGGACTCCACCCAGTCCCCCGACCAGGGTCACTCCATGCAACTGCACGGACCTCCACCTGGCACCCACGGGGCCTCCACAGGCCAGCCTACTTCCAGGGACCCCACTGACAACTGCCAGGCCTCTCTGCAGGCCCAGCCCCAGCAAAAAACTTCCCGGACAATCACACGATCCTGAGCTCACCACTTGAAGGGCCAGATGCAATGGTGAAAAACAACCATGGGGTGGAATCAATGGAAAAACTCTGGCAATGTGAATAATCAGAGTAGACCAACCCCTCCAAGTAACGACAAGGCAGACACAGCACAAGATCTCCTGCATCGGCAAATGGCTGAGATGTCTGAAATTGAATTCAGAATCTGGATTGCAAATAAGATTAGTGGAATGGAGGAAAAAATGGAATTAGAATTGCAAGCAGTAATTCAAAAGATGACCCAAAAGATGTCTCAAGAATTTATCGAATTCAAAGACAAAATGACCAAAGAATTTGACACATTGAGACAAGAAATTGTAGCCCTTAACAATCTGAGAAATTCAGTAGAATCCCTCAGTAACAGAATGGAGCAAGCACAAGAAAGGATTTCTGAGATAGAAGACAAAGCTTTTGAACACTCTCAAACCTCCATAGAACAAGAGAAATGGAAGGCAAAAACAGATCACTCTCTCAGGGAGCTCTTGGATAACTCAAAGAAAACTGATATTCACCTCATAGGGATCCCCGAAAGTGATGAAGCAGCCTCACATGACACAGAATCCCTTATTCATGAGATTATGACAGAGAACTTTCCAGACATGCCAAGAGATTTTGAAATTCAGATAGCACACAGTTTCAGAACCCCAGCACGACTCAACCTGAATAAGACATCCCCCAGGCACATCATAATTAAGTTCACTAAAGTAAATATGAAGGAGAAAATTTTGAAAGCAATAAAACACAAGAAATCGATAACCTACAAGGGGAAGAATATTAGAATAACTACAGATCTTTCTGATCAAACTTTTCAAGCGAGAAGAGAATGGTCAATGGCTTTTAACCTCCTAAACAAAATAACTTTCAACCCAGGATCTTGTATCTAGCTAAACTGAACTTCATTTATGAGGGAGAAATTGATTATTTTAATGACATCCACATGTTGAAGAAATTTAACTAAACCAGCTCTCCAGGATATTCTCAGACCTATTCTCCATAACGACCAGCGTATGCCCCCAACACAAAAGTAAACTCATCAAGAAACTTTTTATCAAAGTCTAACTCACACAGTGACAAAAGGATTAAAAATGTCCACTAGATCTTCTCAAGATTTATCATTGGTTTCAATTAACGTGAATGGTTTAAACTGTCCTCTAAAGAGGCATAGGTTGGCTGACTGGATACAAAAACTCAGGCAGGATATCTGCTGCATACAAGAATCACATCTTATCTTAAAAGAAAAATTTAGACTCAAGGTGAAGGGATGGTCATCTATATTCCAGGCAAATGGAAAACAGAAAAAAGCAGGTATTGCAATCTTATTTGCAGATAGAATAGGCTTTAAACCAACCAAAGTAAGGAAGGATAAAGATGGACATTTCATATTTGTTAAAGGTAATACTCAATATGATGAGATTTCAATTATTAATATTTATGCACCCAACCAGAATGCACCTCAATTTACAAGAAAAACTCTAATAGACATGA
>CAUYON010112988.1:0-21964 GCA_963573935.1 Arctocebus calabarensis
GCGCCTGTAGTCCCAGCTACTTGGGAGGCAGAGGTAGGAGACTCGCTTGAGCCCAGGAATTGGAGGTTGCTGTGAGCTGTGATGCTACAGCACTCTACCAGGGTGACAGCTTGAGGCTCTGCCTCAAAAAAAAAAAAAAAATATTGTTAAGCAGATTGCTTAGTGTTGAAATATTTTCATGTTGGAGGTAAAAATATTTAGGTGTCAGAGCACAGTTACTTAATTTTGAAAACCAACTGGAGTGATACAAATAAATGACTGAATAAATAAATGAGGAAAAGAAACAAATCTTCAGTGTGTAATTCCAAATAATTCATCTAGTTATTCCTCCCTCAAGGAAGTGGAGCTTAACTCCCTACCTCTTAAGTTGTGTTGCTTTTAGTAACTTCCTTCGAAAGACAATGGTGTGGAAAGGAGGGGAAGAGTTAACTTCACTTTAGAGGAACTTGACAAACACTACCTCCACCAGGTGATCAAAGTTGACATCAACAGTGATAAATTATGTTGATACCATGTACCTTTAATATTGCAGTAATGAAAATGGCACTTTAGGGCGGTGCCTGTGGCTCATCGAGTAGGACACCGGCACCATATACCAAAGGTGGTGGGTTCAAACCCAACCTCCGCCAAAAAACAGAAAAATAGCTGGGCGCTATGGCGGGTACCTGTAGTCCCAGCTAGTCAGGAGGCTGAGGCAAGAGAATCGCCTAAGCCCAAGAGTTGGAGGTTGCCATGAGCTGTGTGATGCCACGGCACTCTACCGAGGGCAATAAAGTGAGACTCTGTCTCTACAAAAAAAAGAAAAGAAAGAAAATGGCACTTTACCATTATGGTCTGCCTTCCAAAAACACATAACCCCAATCTAGTCATAAGAAAACCCCAATTGATGGATACCCCACAAAACCCCTGACCAATCAATACTCATCAGTGCTATCAAGGTTATCAAAAATGAGGAAAGTCTATGGCTCGGCGCCTGTGGCTCAATAGGCTAGAGCACCAGCCACGTACACCTGAGCTGGCAGGTTCGAATCCAGCCCGGGTCCGCCAAACAACAATGATGGCTGCAACCAAAAAATGGCCGGGCATTGTAGCAGGCGCCTATAGTCCCAGCTACTTGGGAAGTGGAGGCAAGAGACTCACTTAAGCCCAGGAATTGGAGGTTGCTGTGAGCTATGATGCCATAGCACTCTATCCAGGGTGACAGCTTGAGGCTCTGTCTCAAAAAAAAAAAAAAAAAAATGAAGAAAGTCTGAAAAACTAAAGCTAAGAGGACCCATAGGAGATCTGACAGCTAAATTTAATATCCATGGGTGGGAGCAAGGATATTAGGTAGTGGGAAAACATTAGGTTACATTTACAACTAAGGAAATCTAAATAAAGTTTGGGCTTTACTTAGTAATATAATAATGTATCAATGTTGGTTCATTAATGACAAATGTAAGATGTTAGTAATAGGGGAAACTGGGGGTGAGGTATATGAGAACTCTGCTACTTTACAGCTTTTCTATAAATCTAAAACTATTATAACATAAAAAGTTTATTTGAAGAAAAAGACTAGAATAGAATTATACCAAATAAACCATTTCCTTCTTGGTGAATTAAGAATTGAAATATTTTAGATTATACATCCATAGATTGGTAATCAGGATTTGGGTTAATATCATTAGAGGATTATCTCAGTGTCATTGAGACGTGTCCAGCTTGAGTATGAACTGTTTTAGAGAAGAGGAGTAAATAAATTATTTGATTCTAATTAGAAGGAACCATATAATTATCAGTATAGTGCCTAAACATGGGGTTACCCTTAATATAATGCAATGTCATCTTTCCAGTGAAAAGATTTTTTTTTTTTTTTGAGACAGTCTCACTATGTTGCCCTTTGTAGAGTGCTATGGCATCACAGCTCACAGCAACCTCCAACTCTTGGGCGTAAGCGATTCTCTTGCCTCAGCTTCCCAAGCTGAGACTGCAGGCACCCACTACAATGCCTGCCTTTTTTTTAGAGATGGGGTCTCGCCCTTGCTCAGGCTGGTCTGGAACTCCTAAGCTCAAGCAGTCCACCCAGCTTGGCCTCCCTGTGTGCCAGGATTACAGGCATGAGCCACTGCACCTGGCCAGGTAGAAAGGTATTTAGCCTCTCCTCAAGGGAGGTAGAGATATCACAAATTGTCTGCTCAAGGGAGGTCTGGAGATATACAGGTGTTGGCATCAAGGCACAGAAGGAGCCCCAATTTAGAAGTCTGGCAAATCTATTTTCAGAAACTACTGTAGGCCAATTGATCCCAAAGGCTTGTCAGAGAAGGGGCTACTGAAGCCAGGTGTGAAAAATAAGGCCAAAATTACTCAAGCTGGGCTCGGTGCCTGTGACTCAAGCAGCTAAAGCAACAGCCACATACACCTGAGCTGGCGGGTTTGAATCCAGCCCGGGCCCACCAAACAACAATGACGGCTACAACCAAAAAATAGCCAGAGGTTGTGGCAGGTGCCTATAGTCCCAGCTACTTGGGAGGTGGAGGCAGGAGACTCGCTTGAGCCCAGGAGTTGGAGGTTGCTGTGAGCTATGATGTCACAGTACTCTACCCAGGGTGACAGCTTGAGGCTCTGTCTCCAAAAAAAAATAATAATAATAAAAAGTACTCAAGTTGGCTGGCACAGATAAGAGGTGAAAGTGTTTTGGAGAAAGAAAGGTGTTCATGGCCCGATCATAGTTATTGAGGGGCCTTGTAAACCATGAAAAAGACTCAATTTTTTTTTTTTTTTGGTGGTGGGGGGCAATGAACTCTATTGCCCATGCTGGAGTTCAGTGGTGTGATCATAGTTCACTGCAGCCTTGAACTATGCTTAAACTGTCCTCCTGCCTCAGCCTCATGAGTAGCTAGGGCTATAAGCATATGGCACCAAGCCCAGCTATTTTTTTATTTTTTGTAGAGATGGGACTTTGCTGTGTTGCTGAGGCTATTGATTATATATATATGTATATTTCTGCTTTGCTCTTTTTTTTTTTTTTTTTCTTTTTTGGTAGAGACAGAGTCTCACTTTATCATCCTCAGTAGAGTGCCGTGGCATCACACAGCTCACAGCAACCTCCAACTCCTGGGCTTAGGCGTTCTCTTGCCTCAGCCTCCTGACTAGCTGGGACTACAGGCGCCCACCACAATGCCCAGCTATTTTTCTGTTTGGCAGTTCAGCCAAAGCTGGGTTTGAACCCGCCACCTTCGGTATATGGGGCTGGCGCCCTACTCGATGAGCCACGGGGGCTGTCCACTATTGATTATTTTTAAGTGCAGAGGAAAGCCAAGGATTGACACCTAACTTACAGTATGTCGTCTGTGAAGAGAATGGATTGGAGAAACAGTCAAGAATAGAAGCAAGGAAAGACAATCAGAATGCTAGGTGAGAGAGAATGGATTATCATTAATAATAATTATAGCTAACACACCGCTTCCTAAATGCCCAGGCACTGTTCTAAGCCCATATACAAACCAGCTTTTTTTTTTTTTTTTAGCCTCAAGCTGTCACCTGGAGAGAGTGCTATGGCATCACAGCTCACAGCAATCTCCAATTCCTGGGCTCAAGCAAGTCTCCTGCCTCCACCTCCCAAGTAGCTGGGACTATAGGAGCCCGCCACAACGCCCGGTCATTTTTTGGTTGCAGCCCTCATTGTTGTTTTGCAGGTCCAGGCTGGATTCGAACCTGCCAGCTCAGGTGTACGTGGCTGGCGCCTTAGCCTGTTGAGCCACAGGCTCTGAGCCACAAACCAGCTTCTTAAAGTGTGCTCTTCAGTTAGCGCCCTCTTTTATTCTCAGAAGTATCACAGTTTGGATGATAAATTATACAAAACTGTGGGGCGGCGCCTGTGGCTCAAAGGAGTAGGGCGCCGGCCCCATATGCCAGAGGTGGTGGGTTCAAACCCAAGCCCCAGCCAAAAACCACAAAAAAAAAAAAAGAAAGAAAATGGGAATCTGCCAATTAATATTTGCAGGCTGGGCATAGTGGCTTGCACCTGTAGTCTCAGCATTTGGTGCCGGCTACAACGCCCGGCTATTTTTTGGTTGCAGCCGTCTTTGTTTGGCGGGTCCAGGCTGGATTCAAACCCGCCAGCTCATGTGTACGTGGCTGGCGCCTTAGCCCACTGAGCCACAGGCACCGAGCCTCAATTCTTTTTTGAGACAGAATCTCGCTATGTTGCCCCAGTTAGAGTGCTGTGTCATCGTAGCTGACAGCAACCTCAAACTCTTGGGCTCCAGCAATTCTCTTGTCTCAGCCTCCCAAGCAGCTGGGACTACAGGCACCCGCCACAACGCCCGACTATATTTTACAGACAGGGTCTCACACTTGCTCAGGCTGGTCTCAAACCTATGAGTTCAGGCAGTCCACCCGCCTCAGCCTCCCAGAGTGCTAGGATTACAGGTGTGATTACACCCAGCCTACAAGGGCTTTACAATTGAATGGGCAGTCTTCCTTTAATGCCCATCAGTTTCAAACCATCCCATGAAAGCCACTAAGCAAAATAACTGCACAATATTAAAATAGGGAAAAACTGTAGAATCTTAGGTCCAAACTTCCTGAGCCTCTTCCTTTTTGTTCCCTTCTGTCCTGGCTCAGTCTCTTCATTCTTAGTTGTCTATAGGCAATTCTGTTTATACGTTTTTCCTATTGTCTTTTTTTCCCCTTTATTCCTTTTGCCTCTCCCTCTATATGTGTCCCCCATGGGTCTTTTCTCTTTCCCCTCTTTGCCTTCCCCATACTCTCACACTCTCCTCTCTTCACTCATCCTAATTTCTCTCGTTCTTCCTCCTTCAACTTGCCACTGAGGTGCTGGCATGTAGAGCAGATCTGTTTATTATATAAAAATTTATGGTGGCACCTGTGGCTCAGTGAGTAGGGTGCCGGTCCCATATACTGAGGGTGGTGGGTTCAAACCTGGCCTTGGCCAACAACAAAGTAAATAAATGCAACAACAAAAAGTAAATAAATAAAAGTCTTTAAAAAAAAATTTTAGGCTTAGCGCCTATGGCTCAACGGGCTAAGGCACCAGCCACATACACCTGAGCTGGCAGGTTCAAATCCAGCCCAGGCCCGCCAAACAACAATGACAGCTGCAAACAACAAATGGCCGGGCATTGTGGCGGGCGCCTGTAGTCCCTGCTACTTGGGAGGCGGAGGTAGGAGACTCTCTTGAACCCGGGAGTTGGAGGTTGCTGTGAGCTGTGATGCCACGGCACTCTACCTAAGGTGACAGTTTGAGACTCTGTCTCAAAAAAAAAAAATTTTGTATTGACCATTTCCATGTAAAACTAAGACTCCTAGAACCAGTGTACTCATTCTAAAATGTTCCTAGATGATCTTTACAAAATAGTTTAAACTCTTTTATATTTAATAGTGTTTCCTGCATTCACATCTCTCAAGGGAATCTACCTAGTACCTCATTCATTCATCTAACTGGTTTCTCCCATCCCCAAGCCTCCCCTTCCCACTCCACCCAACCACTCCCTTTCTGTACCTCACAGCTGTCCCCAGCTCCTGAACTTGACTATATCTAAATCATACCAAGACCAACTACAGTGGCTCATGCCTGTAATATTAGCAGTCTGGGAAGCCAAGGCAGGTGGATTGCTTGAGACCAGCCTGAGCCTGAGCCAGAGCGAGACCTTATCTCTAAAAATAGCCAGGTGTTGTAGTGGGCACCTGTAGTCCCAGCTACTCAGGAGGCTGAGGGAAGAGAATTGCCCAAGAGTTTGAGTTTGCTGTGAGCTATAACACCATGGCACCAAGGGTAACAAAGTGAGAGTCTAGTCTGAAAAAAAAATCATACCAGGTTACATCTGTATAAAACATAAGAGAACTTGTGCAACCATCCCTGTTGAGCCAAGGATCTCCCATTCCTCCACAGTGTTTGTGGAATGTTTACTTCCTATTTTACCTTTCCTATAGATTTTGATTGGAAGCTTATTGTTTTGCTCTGAAGCTGTTTTTTGTTAGTTTGTTTTGAGACAGTCTCACTGTGTTGCCCTTGGTAGAGTGCTATGGCATCATAGGTATCACAGCTCACAGCAACCTCAAACTCTTGGGCTCAGGCGATTCTCTTGCCTCAGCCTTTCAAGTAACTGGGATTACAGGTGCCTGCCACAACACTCAGCTATTTTTTGTTGTGGTTGTTGTTGTTTAGCTGGCCCAAGCTGGGTTTGAACCTGCTAGTCTCAGTGCATGTGGCTGGTGCCGAAACCACTGTGCTATGGGCACTGAGCCACTATGAAGCTTATTTTTAAGATGCTTTTACTTTTACATATCAGAGTGCTTCTTTAAGCCTGGCTCCAAATAAGAGGGTACCAGAAAAGCCCTCCTTTAAGCAGGAGGCTTCCCATAGTAAAGGAGCATTCCTTTGTGCTCATCCTTCTATAATTACCAGGGAGCTTTCAAATGAGAAAAGACCTGACTGACCCAGAGAGTAGTATTTATAAATAGTACTCCAGCCCCCTCCTTTAGAGCTTGTCCACCTAATCCTCCTCTCTTAAGATTGAAAGTGATTTGACCTTTGAGTCTTAAAACTCAGGCTCTGCTCGGCGCCTGTGGCTCAACGGGCTAAGGCACCAGGCACGTACACCTGAGCTGGTGGTTTTGAATCCAGCCCCGGCCCGCCAAACAACAATGACGGCTGCAACCAAAAAAGTGGCCGGGCGTTGTGGCAGGCGCCTGTAGTCCCAGCTACTTGGGAGGCGGAGGCAGGAGACTCGCTTGAGCCCAGGAATTGGAGGTTGCTGTGAGCTGTGATGCCACAGCACTCTATCCAAGGTGACACCTTGAGGCTCTGTCTCAAAAAAAAAAAAAAAAAACTCAGGCTCTTTTTCTCTGGAAAATCTGGTTAGCAAAAAACTGTTAAAGACAAAAGTGTTTTCAGCCAGATGATGACCAGTTATCAAACTTTGCCTTTCAGTTTTACCATGTTTTGTTTTTTAGAGGCAGAGTCTCACTTTGTCGCTCTTTGTAGGGTGCTGTGGCATCACAGCTCACAGCAACCTCCAGCTCTTGGTCTTAGGCGATTTTCTTGCCTCAGCCTCTCGAGTACCTGGGACTACAGGCACCCACCACAACAACCAGCTATTTTGTTTGTTTGGTTGTTTGTTCTTGTCATTGTTTGACAAGCTCGGGCTGGGTTCAAACCTGCCAACTCTGGTGTATGTGACTGTTGGACTAGCTGCTGAGCTACAGACGCTAAGCCTCAGTTCTGACATTTTTGTTAAATGTTTCCCTTTTTTGAGGGCCAGCTTTTCTGTTATTTTAAGACAACTACTTTAATAATTTGGGGGGGGGGTTTGAGACAGTCTCACTCTGTCGCCCTAGGTGAGTGCTATGATGTCGTAGTTCACAGTAACCTCAAACTCTTGGGCTTTAGTAATCCGCTTGCCTCAGCCTCCTGAGTAGCTGGGACTACAGGTGTCCACCACAACACCTGGCTAGTTTTTCTATTTTTAGTACTAGAGACTGGATCTCACTCTGACTCAGGCAGGTCTTGAACTCCTGAGGTCAAGCAATCTACCCATTTCTGCCTCCCAGAGTGCTAGGATTACAGGTGTGAGCCACTAGGCCTGGCCTTAATTATCTTTTTATTTCTTTTTACGAATAACCTATTGTGGTTTTGCATTTTTATGATTATAAAGCTTTTCCCAAATGGCTGCATTTCTTTTTTTTTTTTTTTTTGAGACAGAGCCTCAAGCTGTCACCCTGGATAGAGTACCATGGCATCACAGCTCATAGCAACCTCCAATTCCTGGGCTCAAGCGAGTCTCTTGCCTCTGCCTCCCAAGTAGCCGGGACTACAGGCGCCCACCACAACGCCCGGCCATTTTTTGCTTGCAGCCGTCATTGTTGTTTGACGGGTCCTGGGGCTGGATTCGAACCCGGCAGCTCAGGTGTACGTGGCTGGCGCCTTAGCCCGTTGAGCCACAGGCGCCAAGCCACAAGTTTGCATTTGTTAGGTAGAGTACCTAGTGTAGTCTCATACCCAAGAAGTATGCCATATACCCTTACATTGTGCCCATTGGGAGCACACCAATCCCTCTATCCCCTGCCTTCTGCCTTCTCCCCCTCCCTCCATCCCCTTCCCCGAAACTTGAATTGAATAGAGTTTTTCCCTTATGTGGTGGTATACGAGGTCATCTACTGGCTTCATATTAGTATTGAATTACATCGGATACTTGCTTTTCCATTCTTGTGATACTTTACTGAGAAATGTATTTCAGGCTCAGCATCTGTGGCTCAAACGGCTAAGGCGCCAGCACATTCAGCTTAGCTGGTGGGTTCGAATCCAGCCTGGGCCTGCCAAACAATGATGGCTGCAACAACAACAACAAAAATAGCTGGGTGTTGTGGCAGGTGCCTATAGTCCCAGCTACTTGGGAGGCAGAGGCAGGAGGATTGCTTGAACCCAGGAGTTGGAGGTTGCTGTGAGTTGTGATGCCACGGCACTCTACCCAGGGCAACAGCTTGAGGCTCTGCCTCAAAAAACAAAAAAAAAAAAAAAAGAAAAGAAATGTGTTTCAACTCCATCCAGGTTAACACAAAAGGTGTAAAGTCCCCATCTTTTTTTATGGCTGATAGTAATCCATGGCATACATACACCACAATGTATTAATCCATCCATGGGTTGATGAGCATTTAGGTTATTTCCACCTCCTGGCGATTGTAAATTGAGCTGCGATAAACAATCTAGTGCAAACAATAATAAAGTCATTTTTTTCTTCTGGGTTAATGCCTACTAATGGGATTGTAGGATCAAATGGAAGGTCTATTTTGAGTTCTTTGAGGAGTCTCTTCTTTCCAAAGAGACTATATTAGTTTGCAGTCCCACCCAAATTGTAAAAGGGTTCCCTTCTCTACAGATCCATACCAGCATCTGCAGCTTTGGGATTCATACTATTTTGTCTTTTTTTTAGAGACACAATCTCACTTTGTCGCCCTCCACAGAGTGCTGTGGCATCATAGCTCACAGTAACCTCTAGCTCTTGTGCTTAGATGATTCTCTTGCCTCAGCCTCCCGAGTAACTGGGACCACAGGCATCCACCACAATGCCCAGCTATTTTTTATTGCAGTTTGGCCAAGGTTGGGTTTGAAACCACCACCTTGGTATATGGGGCCACAGGCGCCTCCTGGGAGCCATACATTTTTTTAATAACTTTGAGATAAAATTCGCCCTGTTAAAGTATACAGTTTGGTAAATTTTATCATATTCAAAGTTATACAACCATCACTAATTTCAGAGCATTTTTATTGTCCCTAAAAGAAACCCCATACCCAGTGGAGTCCCTTCTTTCTCATCCTTGATAAACTAATCTACTTTCTATCTTAGAGCTCAGGGAATTTGTCTCCTCTGGGCATTCTATATAAGTGGAATCATACAATATATCATCTTTTGTGACTGGCTGCCTTAGCATAACTTTTTCAAAGTTCATCCATGTTATATAGCATTTATCAGTACTTTATTTTTATGGTTGAAAAAATTCATTGTGGGGCAACACCTGTGGCTTAAAGGAGTAGGGCGCCGGCCCCATATGCCAGGGGTGGCGAGTTCAAACCCAGCCCTGGCCAAAAACTGCAAAAAAAGAAAAAATTCATTGTGGGGCGGCACCTGTGGCTCATCAAGTAGGGCACCGGCCCCATATACTGAAGGTGGCGGGTTCAAACCTGGCCTCGGTCAATGTGCAAAACAGAAAAATAGCTGGACGTTGTGGCGAGCACCTATGGTCCCAGCTACTTGGGAGGCTGAGGCAAGAGAATCACCTAAGCCCAGGAGTTAGAGGTTGCTGTGAGCTGTGACGTTACAGCACTCTACCGAGGGTGATAAAGTAAGACTGTCTCTACCAAAAAAAAAAAAGAATTCATTGTGTGGATATACCATACTTTATTTATTCATTCATCGGTTGGACATTTGGATTGTTTCTGCCTTTTGGCTACTGTTAATAATACTGCTAGGAACATTTGTGTAGAGGTTTTTGTGTGGACATATATTCTCAGAGTGGACTTGCTGGATGATATGGGACCTCTATGTCTAACATCTTGAGGAACTGCCAAACTGGTTTTCAAAGTGGCTGCACCATTTTACCTTCCATTAGCAATGCCTAGGGTTCCACTTTCACTGTATCTTTACCAGCACTTATGGTCTATCTTTTTACCCCTGTAGTTTTGATTACCCTAGTTCTCCAAGGTTAAAAATTAAATCATAAGCTCTGTAACTGGAATACCCACATAATTATTAAAGCATCTAAATAGAACACTTGAGTAGCACATCTCCCTGTTATATTAAGTTTTTTTTTCCTTTCTTTTTTTTTTTTTTTTTTTTTTTTTTTTGCAGTTTTTGGCCAGGGCTGGTTTGAACCTGCCACCTCCGACATATGGGGCCGGTGCCCTAGTCCTTTGTGCCACAAGTGCCGTCCTATATTATTTTTGTTATTGCTTTACTCTAAAGAAAATCTTCCATCAAAATGTAAGAGGTGGCTCAGCGCCTATAGCTCAGCGGCTAGGGTGCCAGCCATATACAGTGGAGCTAGCAGGTTCGAACCCAGCCTGGGCCTGCCAAACAACAATGACAACTACAACCAAAAAGGAAAAAAAAATAGCCAGATGTTGTGACGGGCACCTGTAGTCCCAGCTACTTGGGAGGCTGAGGCAAGAGAGTCGCTTAAGCCCAAGAGTTGGAGGTTGCTGTGAGCTGTGATGCCACGGCACTCTACTTGGGGTGACATAGTGAGACTCTGTCTCAAAAAAAGAAACGTAAGAGGTATATACCATCTGATCCAGCAGTTCTGCTAGGAGTTTACTGTCCATTTCTTCTTGAATGTATTGCCCAAGGGAAGTGTGTAAAATTATTTCATGCAGCATTGTCAGTATTAGCAAAATATTGAAAACAACCTCAGTGTAGACCATATTATGTACTGTTGAGCTGTTGGAGAGAATGAGACAGATATATGTGTGCTGACATAGAGTAATCTCCATAATATTTAAGTGAAGAAGTAAGTTACAAAGCAATATATAGAATATGCTGCCTTTTGGGGTAGGGGAGAAGAAGGGGCCATATGTACACTTGTGCTTCTGTGAGCTTTGAATACCTTTGGAAGATCACAAAAGAAGCTGGTGACAGTGGTTGCCTTCTTCAGAAGAGAGCTGGCTGGCTGGGGTGGAAAGTAAACTTAATTTTTACCATATACCCACCTGTACTCTTTAAGTGCATAAAAAGAAAAGAAAAGAAAAGGAAGTCCTTCAATCTTAGAGCAAACCTTTCTACCCAAGTACTCCTTGTACAATTTTTTCTGGCAAATGGCTGACTGTCCACAGCATTAGGTGTGGAGTAGTTCTGCTCTCACCACAGAAGGGCTGCATGGTCAGGTTATAGAGCAGTTTCTCACCCTCGGCGTGACTGACCCCAGTTGGGCTTGGTCCTTTCTTTGTTGTGAGGGGCTGTCCTTTGCATTACAGGGTGTTTAGCAGCATCCTTGGCCTCTATTCACTAGATTGCAATAGTACCTGCCCCAATCATGATAGCCACGAATGTCTCCAGACAATGTTTAATCCTTCCTCTCCCCAGCAGGCGAGGGCAAAATTCGCTCTGGTTGAGAAGCACTGTCACGCCTCTGCAGTTCTCCAAGTTAGTGTTTCTGTGTGTGGGTTAGAGCCTGGGTGTGTGTTTACACACATACCCAAAAGTACTGTGGCCACGCTTAAAAGGGACAAAACAGTCTCAGGGGCATATGAAGAAAAAGAAAGTGATCCTTTCTGCAGTTCATCATGCTCCCCACAGAAGGAAAACTGGTGAGTTGGTGTGGAGAATGTTTCTACCTGCTTTTGCTGTGGGTCCACAAACATAAATACGTATTTTTCTTAAAGAAAAATGGGACCTTGCTATGCATAATGTTTTGCAGCTTTACTTCTTTCACTTAATAGATGGTGAATAGATGGGTTTTGTTTTGTTTTTTTAACAGAGTCTCACTTTGCCCTGGTAGAGTGCCTTGGCGTCATAGCTCACAGCAACCTGTATCTATTGGGCTCAAGCAGTTCTTTGCCTCAGCCCCCTAAGTAGCTGGGACTACAGGCACCCGCCAAAATGCCCAGCTATTTTTAGAGAGGAGGTCTTGCTCTGGCTTAGGCTGGTCTCAAACCTGTGAGCTCAGGCAATCCACTTGCCTTGGCCTCCAGAGTGCTAGGATTACAGGCATGAGCCACCACGCCGGCTAAGATGTATTCTTTTAGCAGAATTCAAGTTAACATTCTAATATTATTAACTATAATCACCATGCTATACATTAGATTCCCAGAACTTACCCAAAACTGAAAGTTTGTAACCTTTGACCAACATCTCCCCATTTCCCACACTGTTCAGCCCCTGGCCACCGTTCTGCTTTCGGCTGCTATGAGTTCCACTTTGAGATTGCTCATATAAGTGAGATCATGCTGTCTGTTCTTTCTGTGTCTGGCTTATTTCAGTTAATTTAATGTCCTCCGGGTTCATCCATGTGGTCGAGAACGGCAAGATTTCTTTCTGATTTATGGCCAAATGATATTCTGTTGTGTGTGTTATACCATATTTTCTTTATCCATTCATCCTTTGACAGATACGTTGTTTCTGTCCGAGTCTTGACTATTGTGAATAATGCTGCAGAGAGCATGGAAGTATAGACGCCTCTTCAAAATACTGATTTTATTTCCTTTGGTTTTATATCTAACACTAGGTAACAGATAATATAGGAAGTTGATCAAATAGATGTTGGACTGAGAAAGCAAAAATGGCACACTGTGGGGACACAAAGATAACAGCTGCAGAAAACAGTAACCACCCCTGAGGCTGGGGAGTTAGGGAGGAAGCTGAAGCTTTCAGAACCCAGGGCTTGGCTGGTCCCTGCAGGGTATGAGTGAGACTTAGGGGTGAGGCTTGGCGGTGGTGGCATGGAAGTGGTGGAGGCCAGAACCAGCGCCAAGCTGAGGAGCTTATACTGGGGGGATGCTGACAGAGGTAACAAGCAAATAGGAAGAGCAGGTGGTGCCTTGTTTTTATTTTTTATTAGGAGCTTGTGGTTAATTTGACAATTCATTCCTTAGGTGGTAGGATATTTGAGTGTGCTAGGACTTGATCAGAGAAATGAATAAATAATATTGCCTGAAGATGGAACTCTGCTCATGAGTGGGAGAAAGGGGGAGAGTATTCACAGGAGAATTGTGTCTCGTCACTGGGCAGAGGGGTACGTATGGGTGCTGGTTAGTAAGCTCCAAACCCACTTTGCTTTGCTCTGCTTTGGGTATTAGGGCTGGACTCTGCACACTACACATTTCCTTTGTCAGCTGGCTTCTTGTTAAGGTTCCACCAGTCAGGGACACAGGAGAGCACCTAAAAGGCAGAGGGAAGAGAGAAGGGATTTCCTGTATCCTGGCATCAGCAGGGAATTCCAGACTCCAGCTTTTGGGGGCGGGGAGGGGGGACATTCACAAAAGCAGCCTCATCACACCATGCCCTCCCAGGAGGTACTAGCAGCAACCAGGCAGTCCCCCATCAAAGGTCTGAGTTCAGCTCTTGTAACCTCTTCCTTAGTTCAATAAAGCTGCTCCGTTCGTCCTCCAGCCTTACGGGTCTCCATCCTGCTTCCTGTAGTTTTTACTTTTATGTTAGCTTAAGTTGCCTTTTTGCTCTTTCAGTCCACTGACATCTTCTTAACTAATTCCCTGCATTAAATTGTGTTATAGCACCTGTAGCTCAGCGGCTAGGGGGCCAGCCACAGACACTGGAGCTGGCAGGTTCAAATACAGCCTGGGCCTGCCAAACAACAATGACAACCACAACCAAAAAAATAGCCTGGCATTGTGGTGGGCGCCTGTAGTCCCAGCTAATTGGGAGACTGAGGCAAGAGAATGCCTTAAGCCCAAGAGTTGGAGGTTGCTGTGAGCTGTGATGCCATAGCACTCTACCTGGGGTGACATAGTGAGACTCTGTCTCAAAAAAACAAATAAATAATAAATTCTCTGTTATAATATGTAATGCGGTATCTTTTTTCCTGAATTATCCCTAACTTCCAAATCCCTAACTTCTCCCCAGATTGACTATGATCAGCATTCTAACATATCATGTGCCCACATTGTACATTAAATGCATGTTATATGTAACTAGGCAAGATTTGGATTGAGTAACAGTTGACCAGTTGACCTGATATTACCTTTTTATATATTTAGACCTTGTAATTTTCTTTGTGTATTTTTATAGCTAATACCTTATTCCTTTTCTCATATCTTATCCTTTTTTGTTTTGTTTTCTTTTTTTGGCCGGGGCCGGGTTTGAACTCGCCACCTTCGGTATATTGGGCCAGTGTCCTATCCTTTGAGTCACAGACGCCGCCCATATCTTAAATCTTTTTTTTTTTTTTTGAGACAGAGGCTCACTTTCTCGCCCTCAGAGTGCTCTTGTCACAGCTCACTTCTATGTGGAACTCTTGGGCTCAAGTGATTATCTTGCCTCAGCCTCCCAAGTAGCTGGGACTACAGGCGCCCACCACAACACCCATCTGTTTTTAGAGACAGGGTCTCGCTCTTGCTCAGGCTAGTTGAACTCCCGAGCTCAAGCAACCCACCCACCTCAGCCTCCCAGAGTGCTGGGTTTATAGGCATGCACCACCGCACCCAGCCTTATATCTTACACATTTTTTAAATAAATCTTATTTTATAATACTTTGAGATTTGCAGAAAAGTTGCAAAAGATAGTACAGAAGTTCCCCACATGTCCCCATCCCATATCCCCTAATGTTAACATCTCATTTTATTATGGTACGTTTGTTCATAACTGGTGGACCAGTATTGTTTGATACATTATTATTAACCAAAGTCCATACTTTATTCATTGTTCCTAGTTTTCTCCTTATGTCTATTTTTTGTTCCAGAATCCCATCCAAGGTACCCCATTACATTTGGAAGTCATATCTCAGGTTCCTTGTGGCTATGACACTTTCTCAGGTTTTTCTTGGTTTTGGTGCCTTTTGGCTGTTTTGAGGAGTAATGATCAAGTGTTTTATAGAATGTCTCCCTGTTAAACTTTGGTGTTGGCTCAGCGCCTGTAGCTCAAGTGGCTAAGGTGTCAGCCACATACACCAGAGCTGGCGGATTCAAATCCAGCCCAGGCTGCCAAATAACAATGACAACTACAACCAAAAAATAGCCAGGCATTGTGGGTGCCTATAGTCCCAGCTATTTGGGAGCCCAAGGCAAAAGAATCACTTAATCCCAGGAGCTGGAGGTTGCTGTGAGCTGTGATGCTACGGCACTCTGCCCAAGGCGGCAGCTTGAGGCTCTGTCTCAAAAAAAAAAAAAAAAACTTTGGTGTTTTTCTTATAAATAGACTGGGGTTATATATACACACATACATGTATGTTAAGGCCCAGGAAAAGTTTGCTCTGGTTCTGTAGTAGTGCCTAATGGCTGAAATAGCCTGTGTGAACGCAGATATCCCCAGAGTTGGAGCAAAGTGTGTGTCTGCTTTGATAGGTGGTATGTAATCCTCAGCTTCTGTCTTCACCAAGTGTTGTCTTGGCAGTCTTTCTGTATGTGTATGCTTGTGTGTATGCACACCTTGAAAAGGCTACAGTGTTCAGTTACCAGAATATACCATATTTATTTTGTTTCCCATTACTGTGCACAAGTGTGAGTCCATCTGTAGGAATTCCTAAAAGTGGACCTAATGGTCCAAGCTTGCCTGATTCTTGACTTGATAAGCTTTGCCAAGTTGCCCCAGGAAGCTTAAAACCATACCAACAAAGTGGAAAGTGTTAGTGAATCTTAAGAGTAGGTTCCTCACAGAGACAGAATGTTCCAGCAATTCTCCTTCAGAGACATTTTGAAGTCTTTTTTTTTTTTTTTTTGGTTGCAGTTTGGCCGGGGCCAGGTTTGAACCCAGAACCCTCGGTATATGGGGCTAGTGCCCTACCCACTAGGCCACAGGCACCGCCCCAGAGACATTTTTAGCAAGTCCCTGAACCATCAATGAATAAAATAAAAGAAGGAAACCAAAAACCTTATTCTCTACCAAAAAAAAAGTTTATTTGAGGGCTTTTTTTTTTATTTTGAGCCAGAGTCTCAAGCTGTCACCCTGAATAGAGTGCTGTGGCATCACAGCTCACAGCAACCTCCAACTCCTGGGCTCAAGCGAGTCTCCTGCCTCCCAAGTAGCTGGGATTATAGGCACCCGCCATAACGCCCAGCTATTTTTTGGTTACAGCCATCATTGTTGTTCGGCAAGCCCAGGCTGAATTGGAACTCGCCAACTCAGGTGTATGTGGCTGGCGCCTTAGCTACTTGAGCCACAGGTGCTGAGCCAAAGAGACTTTTTAATATAAGATCTTCTGTGGTTACAGCCATCATTGTTGTTTGGTGGGCCCGGGCTGCATTCGAACCCACCAGCTCAGGTGAATAAACAAACCTTCAGGTTTGTTTCAATGATCACTTGACTTGAGGATTTTTTTCTTTTTTTTTTTTTGAGACAGAGCCTCAAGCTATCGTTGAGCCTCAGGCGCCGAGCCTTTTTCTTTTTTTATTGTATGAAATTGCCAATTAAACATCAGTGGTCAAAAATTTGATATGTCTTTTTCATTTTAAGAAATTAGTCATAGCATGGATATTTTAAAATTTGACTTCATGGCTTGGCGCCTATGGCTCAACGGGCTGCAGCCAAAAAATGGCCGGGTGTTGTGGCAGGCACCTGTAGTCCCAGCTACTTGGGAGGCAGAGGCAGGAGACTCTCTTGAGCCCAGGAATTGGAGGTTGCTGTGAGCTGTGATGCCATGGCACTCTATCCAGGGTGACAGCTTGAGGCTCTGTCTCAAAAAAAATAAATAAATAAATAAAATTTGACTTCATAATATCAAGTAATATTAAAATTTGCTCAGCAGTGGCAACTGCAACAAAAATAGCCAGGCGTTGTGGTGGGCGCCTGTAGTCCCAGCTACTCGGGAGGCTGAGGCAAGAGAATCGCCTAAGCCCAAGAGCTGGAGGTTGCTGTGAGCTGTGACACTATGGCACTCTACCGAGGGTGACAAAATGAGATTCTGTCTCCAAAAAAAAAGAAAGATTTACTTTAGGCTCGGTGCCGGTACTGAGTAGTTAGGGTGCCGGCCACATGTACCAGGACTGGTGGGTTCGAACCTGGCTCGGGCCTGCTAAACAACAACTACAACAACAAAAAAGTAGCAGGGTATTGTGGTGCGTGCCTGTAGTCCCAGCTACTTGAGAGGTTGCAGCAAGAGAATAGCTTAAGCCCAAGAGTTTGAGGTTGATGTGAGCTGACTCCATGGCACTCTACCCAGGGTGACAAAGTGAAACTCAGTTTCAAAAAAGAAAAAAAAGATTTACTCTATCTAGTAATCAAAATCCCATTACTAAGTTGCTCACCTTCTTAGCCATTTGAGGTTATTGTTAATAGAATGCTTAGTGAAATCTTAGCAGCACTGAGAAGCCACAGAATATGCTAGCAGATGACTAAACTGGTGTATCCAAGCCTCCCAAATGTGTTACCAATGATTTTAAGACTGTGCTTTTAGTAATTACTCTGAGTCCATACCCCCCAAAAGAGACTTTTTATGTTTTTGGTTTTTTTAATTTTGCTTTCAACTGGCTTTCACTCATCTTAGTTTGAAGTTGTTTTTTTTTTTTTCTTTTGTTTTCTTCCTTTAGTGATTTTGTTGCCCTTAGCCTCCAAAGTACCTGGGACTATAGGCGTGAGCCATCAGTCCCAGCCTAAAAGAGACTTTTTTTTTTCTTTCTGTCCTTGTTTTGAGACAGAGCCTCAAGCTGTCACCCTGGATAGAGTACTGTGGCATCACAGCTTATAGTAATCTCCAACTCCTGGGCAGTTCTCCTGCCTCTGCCTCCTAAGTAGCTGGGACTACAGTCACCTGCCACAACACCCAGCTATTTTTTGGTTACAGCCGTCGTTGTTTGGCGGGCCCGGGCTGGATTGGAACCCGCCAACTCAGGTGTTTGTGGCTGGCGCTTTAGCTGCTTGAGCCACACAGGCACTGAGCTAAAGAGACTTTTTAAGATGAGATCTTATGTCTTGGCTCGGCGCCTGTGGCTCAACGGGCTAAGGCGCCAGCCACGTACACCTGAGCTGGCAAGTTCGAATCCAGCCCGGGCCTGCCAAACAACAATGACAGCTGCAACCAAAAAAATGGCCGGGCGTTGTGGCAGGCATCTGTAGTCCCAGCTACTTGGGAAGCAGAGGTAGGAGACTCGCTTGAGCCCAGGAATTGGAGGTTGCTATGAGCTGTGATGCCACAGCACTCTGTCCAGGGTGACAGCTTCAGGGTCTGTCTCAAAAAAAAAAAAGATCTGTCTTTAAGTTATGTGATAAAACCATAGGCGCACGAATGCTGGGCACACACAGAGATGAATTTGTGGATCCATGCAGTCAACAGACACCTGAGAACGCTGTTGATGGAGACTGCTGGGTGCTAAGGATAGATCTTTGATAATATTTTCCATAAATCTGTATGTAAATCATTCCCTTGTTTGCTTCCTACTTGCTCTGTTTACTGAGAAAACTTTTCTTTGAGGAAACACATTAATTGCAATGAGGTGTTCCTTTTGTGAAAGTATAAAGAGCAACATCCGTCCAGTCACCAAACGTTCTGGGTCAGTCCTGTTGAGGCCCCTGCCTTCCGGGTTTCGCCTTTAGTCAGGGAGGCTGATATGTGGCTGAGTGTCAGTCTTCAGGTGGGGGTCAGGAGGACTGACAGAGGAGCAGCTGGCACTGGGTCCCAAGGCATGTGTGAAGAGGATTGAGGGGCTGGCGTAGAGTAAAAGGAGAGGAGCCAAGGGCTGCACGGGTCAGTGTGGGAACCTGGGCTCCCTATGTCCTAGGAAGCCATTGGAGGGGTTAAGCCAGCAGAGCCTTGGTGTTCAGAGGCGGTCACGGTGGGTGGAGGAACATGGGTGAATGTGGAGTTTCTTGAAGGTAGAAGCAATGGGAGATTGGGGGAATGGGACTGGAGGTTGGCTGGTAGATTTTTGCTTTGACTGGGTGGTACCACTTCTAAGGAAGAGAGGGGAGGAGGAGCAGGTTGAGTGTGGGTTGAAATCCAGATTTGAGTTTGGTCTGGTTTGGTTATAGTCTGGGATCCCTCTAGAAGAGAGAGTTCTATGGGTTTATTGTGATGAACACTTTCTGGATCTATCTTGTTTAGAATACCTTTTCAAGGGTTTAAATCTCATCCTCTATGATCTGTTCCCCCCTTAAAGACCAATAGGTGTCGCTGTTTACATCAGGACAGTTACTTAGGCAGCACAGGGCTCCTGAGGACCGGGCACTGATGCCTGAGACAGGAACCCACAGGAGGGGAGCCCTTCCTCTCAAAGGGCTCATTAGACGTATCATTATAACGTCTGACTTCCCTTCGAGAGTGGGTGGTGTTGAACTGAGTCTTCAGGCTGTGAGGTGTCTGGGTGTGGGAGGGCGCTCCAGGCAGGAGAAGCCCTGCTACAGCTCATGTCTTGCTGTTCATCAGGTAGATGTTACGGTGAGAGGTTATTGGCCAGGGAGATTAGGCTTTTTCAGTGTTTCTCAACAAAGACTCCGTTGGCCTTTTAAAAAGGACTTTTGTTTCCTGTGCAGGTGTGGGGTCCTCTCCCACAAAATGCCACTAATCTCTCAGGTCATCACGCCTACAAAAAAAAAGAAAGCCTGCAGGGGAGATAAAGCACCCGGGCTGAGCCCCTGAGATCCCTTACATCGTGTCTAGCCCCAGAGTGAGGGAGAAGGGGCAGCTGCTCTGGGTCTGCACCCCACCGGCTCCTGGTCTGAATTTCGTTGTTCTCCAAAGCAGTTGCCTGTTCTAACACTCTGCACACGGTGGTATTCGATACACTGGTTGATGATCCTGGCTAGAGTGGGATCGCTAAAATAAAGTGTGGTTTCCTAAAATAAAGACTGCCTCTTACACATCATTCTCCAGAGAGTAGGACAGGGCTGCAGAGTAGGGAAATTAACATAAAAATAGGTCCTCCTGTGGCTCAACAGGCTAAGGTGCCAGCCACATACACCTGAGCTGGTGGGTTTGAATCCAGCCCGGGCCCACCAAACAACAATGACAGCTGCAACCAAAAAATGGCAGGCACCTGTAGTCCCAGCTACTTGGGAGGCAGAGAGAGGAAACTCGCTTGAGCCCAGGAATTGGAGGTTGCTGTGAGCTGTGATGCCACAGCACTCTATCCAGGGTTGCAGCTTAAGGCTCTGTCTCAAAAAAAAAAAAAAAAAAAAAATGGGTCCTTCTGGGCAGCGCTAGTGGCTCAAAGGAGTAGGGCACCGGCCCCATATGCTGGAGATGGCAGGTTCAAACCCAGCCCCAGCCAAAAACTGCAAAAAAAAAATAGGTCCTTCTGATTGGACTTAATCATACCAATGAAAAACTCCAGTGATGCTAACTGAAATGTTTTGTCTTTTTTTTGTTTCCTCAAGGCCCAGAATTCATATAAACTAGTGTGGAAACTAGTTCCTGACATACCATGTAACAAATGGTTGCTATGCTGGAAACAGATGTACCAGTTCTAGAGTCAGAAATGAATAGGGTTTCACAAGATCCACCTTTTCAAATTCTTTGTTTGTAATTGCCTGATATCCTTCTACCCTTTTTTTTCCAGACAATTTATGAAAACCGAATATACAGCCTTAAAATAGAATGTGGACCTAAATACCCAGAAGCACCCCCCTTTGTAAGATTTATAACAAAAATTAATATGAATGGAGTTAATAGTTCTAATGGAGTGGTGGACCCAAGAGCCATATCAGTGCTAGCAAAATGGCAGAATTCATATAGCATCAAAGTTGTCCTTGCAAGAGCTTCGGTGCCTAATGATGTCTAAAGAAAATATGAAACTCCCTCAGCCACCTGAAGGACAGTGTTACTGCAATTAATCAAAAGGAAAACCACAGGCCCTTCCCCTCCCCCCAATTCGATTGAAGCAATCTTCATATTCCACAGTAGTAAATTTTCTAGATACGTCTTGTAGACCTCAAAGTACTGGAAAGGAACCTCCTATTCAAAGGCAATTTATCTTAAGATACTGTAAATGATACTAATTTGTTGTCCTTTTGAAATATATAAGTTGTACTATAACATATCATCCCATCAAGTGTAACCACTGTCCATGTAGCTGAACTTCTGGGATCAAGAAAGTGTATTTAAATTGGTTCCCATCATAACTGGTGAGGCACATCTAACTCAACTGTGAAAAGACACATCACACAATCACCTTGCTGCTGATTACACGGCCTCGGGTCTCTGCCTTCTCTTGTTTCCCTTGCCCCTGTCTCCTCCCCTCCCTGCAACAGCCCTCTAGCTTGGGGGTTTGTTAAAGTAGACAAGAAGGTTTCGGGTCACAGCCTATGGGACTACTGCTGGGTGTGTGGGGTGCTGTGTCTGCACCCTTTATTTCTTTTAAGTCTTAAATGATGCCCCCTTCCAAGCCATCATCCCCTTACCACTCTCCTCCACTCCCACCCTTGGCCAAAGCATAGATTGTAACCCCTCTGCTCCCCTCTGAGATTGGCCTTTGGTGAGGAATTCAGGGATTTCCCCATATCTTCTCTCCCCCACCTTTATCGAGGGGTGCTGCTTTCTCCTTCCTCCTCCTCAAGTCCCTCTTTGCACTGTCATCACCCAACACTTTCCATGACACTTCCTTGCTTTGGCCAAAAGCCATCAGGTAAGGTTGGAAAGTTTCTGACCTCCCTTGTTTAGTTTTGGAATCACATTTATTCACTCCACCAGCCTAGGAAATGAATTGGGTCCTCAGCCCTGCCACTTCTGCTGTCATCATCAGCTGATGCATTTTTTTAGCTCAGGTTTTGATAAGGTGAACAGTCACTAGGGTTACTCAGACCTGCCAGCTCTGAGTCCTTGGTAACTGGGAGAAAGCCCACATGAAGACACTTGTAAGCACACACCA
>CAUYON010112989.1:0-27199 GCA_963573935.1 Arctocebus calabarensis
CCCTCCCCTCCCTTTCCCTTTTCCCTCTATTCTTGTGCTATAATTGGGTTTTAGCCTTCATATGAAAGCTATAAATTAGCTTTATATTAGGGCTGAGTACATTGGATCCTTTTTCTTCCATTCTTGAGATACTTTGCTAGCGTGGATGTGGAGAAAGAGGAACACTTCTCCACTGTTGGTGGGAATGCAAACTAATACATTCCTTTTGGACAGATATTTGGAGAATACTTAGAGATCTAAAAATAGATCTGCCATTCGATCCTATAATTCCTTTATTGGGTACATATCCTGAAGACCAAAAATTACATCATAATAAAGATATTTGTACCAGAATGTTTATTGCAGCCCAATTCATAATTGCTAAGTCGTGGAACATATTATTCTTAGTGAAACATCATAGGAATGGAGAAGCATGAATCCTATGTATTCAACTTTGATTTGAGGACAATTAATGACAATCAATGACACAGTGGGGCATAGGGGAAGGAGAGAGCAGACAGAGAAGGAGGGAGAGGGTGAAGGAAAGAAACCAAAAAAAAGAAAGAAAAGAAAATAGTGACTAACTTTCATATAAATTGGATTCAGTTTTGACCAAAGTACATTACTTAAACATTATTTTTTTTAATTCATCTTGTCAATATGTTGCTTAGGATATTGCATCCTCATTTATAAGTGAAACATGTTTGTAGTTCCCTTTATAACAATATATTTTCTCCAATTTCAATATCAGGTGTATGCAGATCAAGTAGAATTATATTGAAATATTTCTTCTCTTTTTATTGCTTATAAGATTTCTGGAATTTGTCTTGTACAATCATTGTGGTCTTATGAGTTTTATGATAGTTTAAACTTTGTTATTTTATTTAATTCATTGCTTAAATAATGTTTTACCATGAATGATTATACTGTGGTTAATATGTTAGCATAGCAGTATTCCCATATAGTTTTTTGTTTGTTGGGAGGTTGGGGTTTGGGGGGGTAGAGTTAATACTTTGCATGAAATATCTTACTTACTTACTTACTTTATTTATTTATTTATTTGAGACAGAGCCTCAAGCTATCACCCTGCATAGAGTGCTGTGGCATCATAGCTAACAGCAACCTCCTATTCCTAGGCTGAAGCAAGTCTTCTGCCCCTGCCTCCCAAGTAGCTGGGACTACAGGCACCCACCACAATGCCCGGCCATTGTTTGGTTGTAGCCGTCATTGTTGTTTGGCCGGTCCGGGCCAGATTCAAACCCACCAGCTTAGGTGTACCTGGCTGGAGCCTTAGCCAGTAGAGCCACAGGTGCCGAGCTGAAATATCTTACTTTATAACAGTGAAATTGCTTTCTCTTTTGTCTTGTAATTTTTTTTGAGGTGAAATTTAAGTTTTTGTGTGAGTAGTACTATTATACCTATCTGGAGTGTCTTGCTTGTACTATATCACATCATACCTTTGTTTAATTCTTAATAAACTGTTCACTTGTTAAAAAAAAAAAAACTTGCATCATCAAAAATGCCCAAAATGTAAAACTAATATTCACCGATATACATATTAAAATTTCCGAGACAGTTTCATTGAATATAAAAGTCTAAAGTATTCACACAAAAGTTCAATAAATAAACTTAGTGACACTACTGACTGACCCAAATCTGAGTGGTAATATTATCAAATAAAACTCCTCAAAAAGGACAAGACCCTTTCTCTACACAAAATAAATAAAAATTAACCAGGCATGGTGGCGTGTGCCTATAGTCTCAGTTATTCAGGAGGCTGAGGCAGTAGGATTGCTTGAGCCCAGAAGTTTGATTTTGTAGTTAGCTATAACAGCATAGTAGTCTAACCCAGGCAACAGTGGTAGACTCTGTCTCTAAAATAGAAAATCAAAACCAAAAAGCAAAAATTTACCCTGATATTTTAATTGCTATTGCCTCATTTATATTTCTTTCATATGAGAAAACATTAGCAAGTGAAAATAAAATTGCAATGAATTAGAGGCAATTAAGAAAATTGTGTCACATGTCTTTAAACAACATGTTCAGGGAGATGCACAGAATGTGCTCAGAATTAAAAGGGATCAACTAAAAATATGATTTTAAAGAGTTATTAATTGCAAAATAAGTTTTAAGTACATTAAACAGAATGTTGTAAGACAATAAGTAATGTTAATCTTAGATAATGAATCTGGATAATTTTAAGGTATGAACATGCATAGTTGAGTGATAGCGTGAGAAATTGGCCAAGTTGATGGATTTATTAAAATGAAGAAATGCACTCCAGAATAAATTGGATGTGTACATTTTCACTTTAATATGAAACTATCGTTATAATGCACATACATTGCTTTTTTGACCTAAAATTCGACCCCTAATGTTGAGGAATTTCTCTTTCTCTCTCTACGAGGTATGAATCTATGACCAAGTAAGTAGAAGTAGGGCAGATGCCTACAACTGGGGAATTTCTTAGGAAAAGACAGGAGATAATCTCTTTCCTTTACTTGATGTGTTGTTTTACAAGTCAAGGTATTCTTGCAGAAACAATAATTTAAAAATATTTTCCTACTTTACTCTTTCAGGAGAATGTGATACCATTGTCTATTTCACAGAATGTCCTGAGGTTACTTTAGTCCTCAGTGATAGTTTTAACATTCTTATCTATTTTGTACTTCAGTAACCTTAGGCATGATTCTTCCTTTCCATGACAAGTATGCAATTATGTGAAATTTTAAAATTCATCCTAATCTAGTACTTTTTGTATTTAAATGAAATTAATTTGGAATATTCTATCAGTAACAAAACCTCAGGTATTTTGAGTTGATTGTTTTGAACAAGGCTGTGTATTTGAAAATGTGTGTAATACATGAACACTTGTTTTTTAAAATTAAAATAATTAATGCATATTAATTTTAATTTTACCTTTCCAGGTCTAAAAGTAGTAGTGGGAGTAGATAATGAAAACAATTTTAGTAAGATTTACTTCCCCATTTCCCATTGTAAATTACCATCATTAATTTGTCTTTCTGAGTTCTTTCCTATTATAGTAAAGAATGTTAAAAAGATAAGAGTTTTATAACTTGTTAACACTCCAGATTTAACCATAAAACTGCTATCTAATGTGTTCTTTTCCACAGAAAGAAATCTATTTGCAATGAGGAAATGAATACATGTATTTCATTTCAGGAAATGTATTCATAAGGAAATGAATACAGAAAAATTAGAGAATCAGAGATTGATTGGAAGAGGAAAGAGAATGAGTCACGTGATTTTATCATCCTGAAAACCATCCCATTCTTATGTCTTATCTTTTTTTTTTTTGGAGGCAAAGCCTCAAGCTGTCACCCTGGATAGAGTGCTGTGGTATCACAGCTCACAGCAACCTCCAATTCCTGGGCTCACGCGAGTCTCTTGCCTTGCCTCCCAAGTAGCTGGGTCTACAGGTGCCCGCCACAAAGCCTGGCCATTTTTCAGTTGCAGCCATCATTGTTGTTTGGCGGATCCGGGCTGGATTCGAACCGGCCAGCTCAGGTGTACATGGCTGGCGCCTTAACCCGTTGAGCCACAGGTGCCGAGCCATTATGCCTTATCTTCATTTGAGCCAATAATTCTCTTTTGATTTTCATTATTTTGAAGTGATTTTCTGCCATTCGTTAAGGAAGGAATACAAATACTAACTAAAAGAGTCATAAACAGTTAACTACTTGCCAAGCAAGGGTAGGTATTTGCTTGATACAACTTTTTTGTGTAGCATTATCTGGCACTATTAGCTTATTCTTTTGGTCTCATGAATAATATAAATGTGTGTTTCAATTCAGAGGAGGTGGGTAAGAGCCAAATATTCACCAGTAAAAGGTTACTCCTACAAGCATTCTGTACTATAAAATATACCCTAAAATTCCATGCAGTACTGATTTCAGTAAGCTTGAGGTCTTGAGACAGGTGACTCTGAGCTCACATGAATTCTATGAGAATATCTGGTTATTGTCCACTTCTCTGACTTAAGATGCTTCAATAGTACATTATAGTATTAATTTATAAATATATACCCTTGTTTTAGGTTAGAGCTATGAATTATTTTTATAAATTTGTATTCATGAAAAAAATAATTGTTGAATTTAATAGAATTTTTATTATTCATTCAAATATATTGTAGACACTCATTAAGAATGTGCTGTGCTTTAAGCCCTGCCCTAAGGTAAAGGACATGATCAATAATACTATATATATAGTATCTTTCTTTAATGAGCTCTTAGTCTAGGAGAGGAGAAACTTACAGAGAGAATCATTATATGGCAGTATTATTTTTCCCAAGATAGAAGAAATATAAATTGACTTCTCTAACTTTAGAGATGAGGGTGAGAGATCATGTCTCTAAATTTCTCCAAAAACCTAGCAGTCTATTTGGGATCAATGACTAAAGAAAATGGCAAACAGGTCACTTTCTCTGATCTATCAGGGTTGATACACATTCCCCACCTCTTTAGATCAATTTCCAAATCATTTACACTTTTATTTGAAGGATCATGGTATATAGCTTCAGAAGTACATGAATTTGAAGTCAGATTTGCCCTTTGTTACTATGGAAGTTACTTACCTTTCAGAGTTTCAGTTTTCTAATTTCCTACTGTGAGTAGGAACAGGCTTACCATAAAGCCACTGGAGCTTAAAGGTCAATACTTCACTTTCACAGGCCCCTTCTCCTACATGAAAATGAAGAAAATTACAAAATGCATGGGCATACAAATTATAAAATTGTTGAGCCCCATAAAATAGGGATCTTCAGGTCAATAATAGGATCATTAAATATAATAATTGTATTTACTCTGAAGATTAGATGAAAAACATGAAATTGCTCAAGCACAAGACCTAAAGAACAATAAATATTAAAGACTAACACATTCTCCTCTTTATGTTAAGGTATATCTGTTATTTAGGGGTTATAAATATCTATCAATGGGATAAGTAAAAATGAGATAAATGTATTTTCTGAAGCTCTCTAGACAAAAAGTTAAAAATAACTACTCTTAATATTTATAACTCTTGGGCAGCACCTGTGGCTCAGTGGGTAGGCCGTCGGCCCCATATACTGAGGGTGGTGGGTTCAGACCTGGCCCTGGCTGAACTGCAACAACAATAAAAAAGATAGCTAGGCATTATTGCGGGTACCTGTGGTCCCAGCTACGTGGGAGGCTGAGGCAAGAGAATTGCCTAAGCCCAGGAGTTGGAGGTTGCTATGAGCAGTGTGATGCCACAGCACTCTACTGAGGGTGATGAAGTGAGACTATGTCTCTACAAAAAAAAAAAAAAATATATATATATATATATATATTTTTAAGAGTTATATAATTATAACTCTTTGACCCAGAGTGAGATAAGTTGACTCAATACGTTTAGACCTTCTTTAAGTGAAACATGTTCCATAACAAATATTTGTCTTGTTCAGAATCTTTGTAAATATTCTGGATGCTGACTATCTCACTCACTGTTGTCTTCCCATTGTGAATTATTTTCCAAATACATTTTCTGGGTGGTTATGAAGTTTTCTATTGATCTTAGCATATGTTTCACTTACACTATGGCATCATATTAGAAATAATTATAATACAATTTCAAGTGACATGCAGTTTTATACGTTTGATACACATGCTTCAAAAGATAAGATCTTTTGCATTTGCATTAGCAAATCTAATGATCAAAACTACAATTAGGGTAGCATTTCTTATGCGCACTGCTGAACAATAAAAGTAAAACATGCTGTCCTTCTAAGGTATCTTTAATATCAATTCAAATGCTGTGTCTTTCTATCATATTTCTATTTATGTATTTTACATACCTACAATGTCAATATGTTAAATTGGAACAATATCTCCACCTTTTAAAACTGCATTCTGAGGAAAGATCAGCAAGACATAACAGAATTTTGAATGCTTCAGCCTGCATTCATTATCATGAAGATCACTCACTTTTCCAAACTTTATTCTTTACTACTTGGTTTCTTTCAGGTTTCATTTGCCTGCTACTGTGCTGATTCTATTCTGTTCTATAGAAGAGTTAGAAACTCTTCCAATTAAGTTTATTGGAAATTTATCTAAAGCAAATGTTTAAAGACCATGAGTTCAGGAGGTGGGCCGCTTGCATATATCCAATTTGAAGATGTAATATCCCTTGTTGACTGATGCTGCATTTGATTGCCAGTACACCACAAATTTTAGGTTAAAAAGTAAAGATGGATTTCTGGGGGGAGGTGCAAGAGGGCCAATTGGAAGCAGCTTCTGAAAGAGGCTTGTGTCCAAAAGGGAGGATAACGTCCAGAAAATGCCCAATTGAGCTGAAGATTGGGAGCTCAGCCGAGAGAGAAATGATAACTGCAGGCCACCTCTGATGAGGCAAGCTGTGACTCCAAGAAAGCAAGCTTCAGCTACAAAAATTCATCTGAAAAGGTGTCCGTCCCCTCCCCCAAGAAAGCTGTGTTTTTTTTCTCTTTGTTTTTCGGCTTCCTTTCTTTTTTCTCTTCGTTTGCTTCTGTGGATTTTCTACAAATGAGCAGTGAACTGTGGATCTCTTCTCTCACCCCACAGGAGAGTGCTGTGGGAAGTGGGGACTACTAACTCAGAGAGACCCTGTTGTGACTCTGCACAGTCTCTTCCTAGGCAGAAAAATTAAACTAAAGTCTTCCCTGCCACTCTGAACTTCCAGTACACCCTTCCCCCCTTACCTGATGAACCAGAAACCTAAACCCTGCTGAGACTGAGGGAGGAGGTTCTTGAGCAACACACCCCATCCCTATCTGCCGAACCAAGTGCCCCACCGGCAGAAGACTCCGGGGATCCCACCGAGGGTCCCCCCAAATTCCCCACTGCCTGCCACTGGCCAGGGACTCCGCCAACAACCTTGCACAGCCCCCCTGCCCTTGACCCTGTGCCTCCGCCCACCACCCACCCCTGGCCAGGGACTCTGCTGGCAACCTCATGCGCCACACCACAGACCCTGGGCCTCTGTCCGCCCCCCGCCCCCAGCCAGGGACTCTGCTGGCAACCTGGCTCAGTGCTGCGCCAAGCCCACCAGGCCCCAGCCTGCTCCAGCCAGGAACTCTGGGAGCCACACAACGCTCATCCTCCCTCCAGTGCCCTCTCTGTCTCTGCACCAGCCCCACCCATCTGGCCAGGGACTCCAGAAGCTGACCAACCTGCGCCCTCCCTCCAGCACCCTCCCTGCCTCTGTGCAGAGCTCTACTCCTGGACAGAGACCACTGGAACCGAGGGCTCTCTTTGCCAAAGTCACTGGACACCAGGCACTCCCTGAACCATGTGCACCATCCCCTGCCCTACTCCTGGATCCCTGTGAGACATGCTCCCTTAGCCATAACTCTCTGGCTGGGTAGTCTCAGAGAAGCTTCACAAGGTTGCTCCCTACAAAGATCCAGCAACAATAGAGTGATCGCACAAGGGTCTAATCTTGGAGAGAAACCTCCCCAACTCTGAGGACGGACAGGGGCAATGGTGAAAAGCAATCATGAGGGGGAAATCAATGGAAAAACTCTGGCAGTATGAATAATCAGAGTAGATCAATTCCCCCAAAGAATGATAAGGCAGACATAGCCCAAGATCCAATGCATAAACAAATGACTGAGATGTCAGAAACCGAATTCAGAGTCTAGATAGCAAATAAGATCAGCGGAATGGAGGAAAAGATGGAATTAGAATTTCAAGCAGTAATTCAAAAGATGACCCAAAAGATGTCTCAAGAATTCAATGAATTCAAGGACAAAATGACCAAAGATTTTGACACATTGAAACAAGAAGTTGCAGCCCTCAAAGATCTGAGAAACAGATTTCAGTAGAATCCTTCAGTAAAAGAATGGAGCAAGCAGAAGAGAGGATTTCTGACATGGAAGACAAAGCTTTCGATCGCCACCAAACTTTCAAAGAAGAAGAGAAATGGAGGGCAAAAACAGATCACTCTCTCAGAGAGCTCTGGGATAATTCAAAGAAAATTAATATTCACCTTATAGGGATTCCTGAAAGTAACAAAGTAGCTTCACAAGACACAGAGTCTCTTCTTCATGAGATTATAAAAGAGAACTTTCCAGACATGCCAAGAGATTCCGAAATTCAGATAGCAGACAGTTTCAGGACCCCAGCATGACTCAACCTGAATAAGACATCCCTGAATAAGACATCCTGAATAAGACATTTGTATATTAAGACAAATCATAATCAACTTCACTAAAGTTAATATGAAGTAGAAAATTCTGAAAGCAGCCAGATGGAAAAAAAACCATAACCTACAAGGGAAAGAATATTAGAATAACTGCAGATCTCTGCTCAAACCTTTCAAGCTAGAAGAGGATAGTCATCAACTTTTAATCTCCTAAAATGAAATATCTTTCAACCCAGGATCTTGTATCCAACTAAACTGAGTTTCTTTTATGATGGAGAAATTAAATACTTTAATGACATCCACACGTTGAAGAAACTTGTCATAACTAAACCAGCTTTCCAATATATTCTTAGATCTATTGTCCATAACGACCAGTGTAATCCTCCACCACAAAAGTAAACTCACTCAGAAACTTTTGATCAAATTCCAACTTCCATAGTAGTGAAAGGATTAAAAACGCCCACTGGACTATGGAAAGGCTTATCAATATTCTCTATTAATGTAAATGGTTTAAATTGTCCTCTAAAGAGGCATAGATTGGCTGACTAAATACAAAAATTCAGGCCAGATATCTGCTGCATACAAGAATCTCATCTTACCTTAAAAGATAAATATAGACTCAAGGTGAAGGGATGGTCTTCTATATTCCAGGCAAATGGAAAATAGAAAAAAACAGATGTTGCAACCCTATTTGAAGATACATTAGGCTTTAAACCAACCAAAATAAGGAAGGATAAGGATGGACACTTCATATTTGTTAAAGATAATACTCATATGATGAGATTTCAATTATGAATATTTATGCACCCAACTAGAATGCACCTCAATTTATAAGAGAAACTCTAACAGATATGAGCAGCTTGATTTCCTTCAGATCCATAGCACTTGGAGATTTTAACACCCCTTTAGCAATGTTGGATAGATCCTCTAAAAAGAAGCTAAGCAAAGAAATTTTAGATTTAAACTTAATTCAACATTTGGATTTAACAGATATCTACAGAACATTTCATCTCAACAAAACCAAATACACATTCTTCTCACCAGCCCACAGAACACTCCAAAATAGACCACATCTTAGGTCACAAGTCTAACCTCAGCAAATCTAAAAGAACAGAAATTATTCCTTGCATCTTCTCAGACCACCATGGAATAAAAGTTGAACTCAAAAACAACAGAAACCTGCAAACTCATATAAAAACATGGAAGCTAAATAACCTTATGCTGAAGGAAAGATGGGTCTTAGACAAGATTAAGAAGGAAATTACCAAATTTTTGGAACAAAATGACAATGGATACACGAATTATCAAAACCTCTGGGATACTCAAAGGTAGTCATAAGAGGGAAATTTATAGCACTGCAAGCCTTCCTCAAGAGAACAGAAAGGGAGGAAGTGAACAACTTAATGGGCCATCACAAGCAACTGGATAAGGAGGAACACTCCAACGCCAAATCCAGCAGAAGAAAAGAAATAACCAAAATCAGGGCAGAATTAAATGAAATTGAAAACAAAAGTATTATACAAAAGATCAATAAATCAAAAAGTTGGTTCTTTGAAAAGGTCAATAAAATAAATAAACCTTTGGCTAACCTAACCAGGAAAAAAAGAATAAAATCTCTAATTTCATCATTCAGAAATGGTAAAGACAAAATAACAACAGACCCCTCAGAAATTCAAAAAGTCCTTAATGAATATTACAAGAAACTTTACTCTCAGAAACATGAAAATGTGAAGGAAATTGACCATACTTGGAAGCACGCCACCTACCAAGACTTAGCCAGAAAGAAGTGGAAATTTTGAACCGGCCTGTATCAAGTTCTGAAATAGCATCAAGAATACAAAATCTTCCTCAAAAGAAAAGCCCGGGACCAGATGGCTTCACGTCAGAATTCTACCAAACCTTTAAAGAAGATCTAGTACCTATACCACTCAACCTTTTCCAAAATATAGAAAAAGAAGGAATACAAGCCAACACATTCTATGAAGTAAACATCACCTTGATCCCTAAACCAGGGAAAGACCCAACAAGAAAAGAAAAGTATAGACCAATATCGCTAATGAATATTGATGCAAAAATATTAAATAAGATCCTAACAAACAGAATCCAAAAACACATCAAACAGATTATACACCATGACCAAATGGGCTTTATCCCAGTGTCTCAACGCTGTTTCCATACATGTAAATCTATAAATGTAATTCAACACATAAACAAATTAAAAGAGAAAAACCACATGATTCTCTCAATCAATGCAGAAAAAGCCTTTGACAATATCTAGCATCTCCTCATGATTAGAACACTTAAAAAAAATGGTATAGAAGGGATATTTGTTTATTTTTTATTTTATTATTTTTTATATATTTTTCTTCTTTCTCTTTTTTTATTGTTGGGGATTCATTGAGGGTACAAGAAACCAGGTTACACTGATTGCATTTGTTAGATAAAGTCCCTCTTAAAACCGTGTTTTGACCCCAAAAGGTGTGGCACACACCAAGATCCCACCTCCCTCGTTCCTTCCCTCTATCTGCTCTTCCTTTCCCCACCACTCCCTCATTCTTTCTCTCTATGGTCTCCCCTACCCCCACTGTGTCATTAATTGTCCTCATATCAAAATTGAGTACATGAAATTCATGCTTTTCCATTCTTGTGATGCTTTACTAAGAATAATATGTTCCACTTCCATCCAGGTCAATACAAAGGCTGTAAATTCCCCATTTTTTTAAATGGCTGAATATTATTCCATAGTATACATATACCACAGCTTGTTAATCCATTCCTGGGTTGGTGGGCATTTAGGCTGTTTCCACATTTTGGCAATTGTAAATTGAGTTGCAATAAATAGTCTAGTCCAAGTGCCCTTATGATAAACGGATTTTTTTTTCCTTCTGGGTAGATGCCCAGTAATGGGATTGCAGGATCAAATGGGAGGTATAGCTTGAGTTCTTTGAGAGTTCTCCATACTTCCTTCCAAAAAGGTTGTATCAGTTTGCAGTCCCACCATCAGTGTAAAAGTGTTCCCTTCTCTCCACATCCACACCAGCATCTGCAGTTTTGAAATTTTGTGATGTAGGTCATTCTCACTGGAGTTAGATGGTATCTCAGGGTGGTTCTGATTAGCATTTCTCTAATAATTAGGGATAATGAGCATTTTTTCATATGTTTGTTAACTGTTCGTCTGTCTCCTTTAGAGAAGTTTCTATTGATATATGGGATTGTTGACTTTTTTCATGTGGATTAATTTGAGTTCTCTATAGATCCTAGTTATCAAGCTTTTGTCTGATTATATGCAAATATCCTTTCCCATTGTGTAGGTTGTCTATTTGATGTGGTTGTTCTCTCCTTAGCTGTACAGAAGTTTTTCAGTTTAATTAAGTCCCATTTGTTTATTTTTGTTCTTGTTGCAATTGCCATGGCAGTCTTCTTCATGAAGTCTCTCCCCAGACAGATATCTTCCAGTGTTTTTCCTCTGCTTTCTTTCAGTATTTTTATTATGTCATGCCTTAAATTTAAGTCCTTTATCCATCTTTAATCAATTTTTGTGAGTGGAGAAAGGTCAGAGTCCAGTTTCAATCTTTTACATGTGGATATTCAGTTCTCCCAGCACCATTTATTGAGTAGGGAGTCCTTCCCCCAAGGTATGTTCTTGATTGGCTTATTGAAGATTAGGTCCTTATAAGATGTTAGTTTCATTTCCTGGTTTTCTATTCAATTCCAAATGTCTATGTCTCTATTTTTTGTGCCAGTACCATGCTGTCTTGACCACTATGGCTTTGCAGTACAGCCTAAAATCTGGTATGGTGATGCCCCCAGTTTTGTTTTTATTACTAAGAAAGAACTGCCTTAGCTATATGGTTTTTTTTCTGGTTCCATATGAAATGAGAATCATTTTTTCCAAATCTTGAAAGTGCAATGTTGGTATCTTAAAAAAGGGACATTTCTTAAACTAATAGATGACATCTACAGCAAGCTCACAGCCAATATCATATTGAATGGAGTTAAATTGAAATCATTTCCACTTAGATCAGGAACTAGGCAAGGTTGCCCATTGTCTCCTTTGCTCTCAAACATTGTAATGGAAATTTGGCCATTATAATTAGGGAAGAAAAGGTGATCAAGGTTATCCACATAGGGTTAGAGGAGATCAAACTTTCAGAGGATATCTTCGTAGGTGATATGATTGTATATCTGGAAAACACCAGGGATTCTACTACAAAACTTTTAGAAGTAATCAAGAAATACAACAATGCCCTAGGCTACAAAATCAACACCCATAAATCTGTAGCCTTTATATATACCAACAATAGCCAAGCCGAAAAAACAGTCAAGGACTCTGTTCCTTTCACAGTAGTGCCAAAGAAGATGAAATATTTGGGAGTTTGCCTAACAAAGAATGTGAAATATCTCAATAAAGAGAACAATGAAACTTTAAGAAAAGAAATAGCTGAAAATGTTAACAAATGGAAAAACATACCATGCTCATGGCTGGGAAGACCCACATTGTTAAAATGTCTATAATACTCAAAGTAACATATAATTTTAGTGCAATTCCTATTAAAGCTCCATTGTCATATTTTAAAGATCTCAAAAAAATAATACTTCATTTTATATGGAATCAGAAAAAACCTTGAATAGCCAAATCATTACTCAGAAAAAAACAAAGCAGAAGAAATCACAATACTAGACCTGAGACTGTACTATAAATGGATAGTGATCAATAGAGTATGATGCTGGCACAAAAACAGAGAGGTAGATGTATGGAACTGAATAGAAAACCAAGAGATGAATCCAGCTACTTACTGTTATTTGATATTTGACGAGCCAGTTAAAAACATTCAGTGAGAAAAAGACTTCCTATTTAACAAATGCTGCTGGGTGAACTGGCTGGCAACCTGTAGAAGACTGAAACTGGACCCACACCTTTCACCATTAACCAAGATAGACCATCACTGGATTAAAGATTTAAACCTAAGACATGAAACTATAAAAATACTAGAAGAAAGTACAGGAAAACTCTTGAAGGAATTGGCCTGGGCAAATATTTTATAAGACCCCCTGGTCAATTGAAGCAGTATCAAAAATACACTACTGGGACCTGATCAAACTATAAAGCTTCTGCACAGCCAAGAACATAGTAAGTATAGCAAGCAGACAGCCATGAGAGGAGAAAATATTTGCAGGTTATGCCTCCAATAACGGTTTAATAATGAGAATCCACAGAGAACTCAAACATATTAGCAAGACAAGAATAAGTGATTCCATCTCAGGGTGGGAAAAGGACTTGAAGAGAAACTTCTCTAAAGAAAACAGGTGCACTACCTATAGACACATGAAAAAATGCTCACCATCCGTAATCATCAGAGAAATGGAAATCAAAACTACTTTGAGATATCACCTAACTCCAGTAAGATTAGCCCACATAACAAAATCCCAAAATCAGAGATGTTGATGTGGATGTGGAGAAAAGGAAACACTTCTACACTGCTGGTGGGAATGCACACTAATACATTCCTTTTGGAAGGATGTTTGGAGAATATTTAGAGGTCTAAAAATTGACCTGCCATTTGATACTATAATTCCTTTATTAGGTATATACCCAGAAGACCAAAAATCACATTATAACAAAGACATATGTACCAGAATGTTCATTGCAGCCCAATTCATAGTTGCTAAGTAGTGGAAGAAACCTAAGTGCCCATCAACCCACGAATGGATTAATAAGTTGTGGTGCATGTATACCATGGAATATTACCCAGCCTTAAAGAAAGATGGAGACTTTACCTCTTTCATGTTTACATAAATGGAGCTGGTACATACTCTTCTTAGCAAAGTATCTCAGGAATGGAAGAAAAAGTAGCCAATGTACTCAGCCCTACTATGAAGCTAATTAATAGCTTTCATATGAAGGCTATAATCCAATTATAGCACAAGAATATGGGGAAAGGGACAAGTGAGGGGAGGGAAGGCAGAGGCTGCGTGAAGGGACGGTAATTGGTGGGGCCACACCTACGGTGCATCTTAGAAGGATACAGGTGAAACTTACTAAATGCAGAATACAGATAGCTTCATATGATAACTAAGAAAATGCCATGAAGGCTATGTTAATCAGTTTGATGAAAATATTTCAGAATGTATATGAAACCAGCACATTGTACCCCTTGATTTCACTAATGTACACAGCTATGATTTAATAATAAAAATAAAAAAAGTAAAGATGTTTTCCTTTAGAGATAAAGGCAAGCACTAATTGAGCTAGATGCATTGAGTGAGTAGAATTATTAGTTGCTTCTTTAGAGAGATGGTGGGAAGTGAATGTTGATGATAAGATAAATTTATTGTAGAAGTCACCTGGATCTTCAAAAAGCAATTTCTCCCTCATATTCCTGGCACAAGGATTATTTGCCAGCCTTCTATGAAGTTAGTTATGGCTATTTCATGGAGTTTTTCCCAATGGAATTGATACGCACCACTTTCAGATCTTGCCCATAAGAATATCTCTTGTGTGATTCTCCGATTTCTTTCTTTTAAGCTAAATGGAGGACCGATGCCCAGACATAGGCAGCAAATTGTACCATATTATAGGGGGCACAGAATTCATCACTCTGAGATCCTGAATTACTCTAAAGGGTAAGACCCTCTGCTTGCCCACCACCAAAAATAACAACTGGGAATTTCTGTGGACCGTTGACGTGAGTAAGGTGTAAAGCCTCTTATTGATAGTCATTGAGTTTGGTGGTTTTTTGCTATAGCAGCCAACCTAATACTCAGATGGTCCTTGTCTTGTTTGTTTTATTATCTGTTCATATATTTTTCACATTCGGGCTTCACCATAAACTAAAATTCCATCACCTTTATTTACTTTTATGTGTTTAAGAATTAGAATTCTTTTTTTTGAAACAGAGCCTCAAGCTGTCACCCTGGATAGAGTGCTGTGGCATCACAGCTCACAGCAACCTCCAATTCCTGGGCTGAATTGATTCTCCTGCCTCCGCCTCCCAAGTAGCTGGGACTACAGGTGCCCGCCACAACACCCAGCCATTTTTTAGTTGCAGCCATCATTGTTGTTTGGCCAGCTGGGGCTGGATTCGAACCCACCAGCTCAGGTGTAGGAGGCTGGTGCCTTAGCCCGTTGAGCTACAGGGGCTGAGCCAAGAATTAAAATTCTTATATTGTCATTTAAGAGTATGGCTACATGATTTCATGTTTGTATTTATGTATTTCACATACCTACAATGTCAATATATTAAATTGGAACAATATCTCCACTCCTTTAAACTGCATTCTGAGGAAAGAAGAGATACACATAACAGAACCACTGAACTCAATGACTGTCAATAAGAGACATTATTCCTTACACTTGTCAATGGTCCACAGAAATTTTAAAAAGGTGGGGGGAAATCAGTCTTTGTATAAGGATCATACAGTCTTTGTATAAGGACTATTTGGATTTCAATCTCAACTTGAATCATTACAGAATAATTACACCAATGATCCTTAATGTAACCTAATTTCTCTAAATTTCCAAACAGCCATTATAAGGATTAGAATGATATAGTGCTGGGAGAATGGGGATTGAAGACCCCATTATTTGGCAAAGGAAAGCACTCTCAGAAAAAGAGGAAAACTAAAAAGTAAGCTGAGTGAGTAAGAACAAAGAAAAGTCAGCCAGTTTACATTTAAGCTAGCCATTGCTAGCAAGCTTCTTGCCTTTTCTGAAATTCTAGCCTATTGGGGATACAGTTTACAAACACCTTGTTGGGTCTGTAAGCACTTTGAGGAGAGTAATGGGTGTAGAAGAGATTATGGCAAGTCCTAGAAAAGATACATCTTCTAGGGCATTTCCTACCCATTAAACAGACAAAGCAGATACCCATTGTGGAGATTTGTGTTTTCCTGGGGCAGAGACCAAGGGAGTAAGTATCTCAAGCTCTGAGACCTGGGCAGAGTAGTTTGTATCTCTTATCCCAGAGGAAAATCCTCTGTGGTGGTGGTGAGAGGAAAATGCCTCCCTCCCACTGATATGACAGAGGAGATTAACGCTGGTGGTGTTTTACTCTACAGAGAACTAGCAGAGATAAAATATCTCAGATTGCATGTGAAGCCCCCACACTGTACCCCATGGTGGAACTAATGTACACAGCTATGATTCAATAAAATAAATAAATAAATAAATCTGTGTGTGTGACCTCAAGCAGGAGGCTCTCCCAATACAAGGCTCAGATTTCAGATTTCTGAAGGCCACTCTTAAGGTTAATAATAAAAACAATACAAGCTGATATGATCAGTGTGAGAAACTGCTGACTTCTTTGTTCCCTCCCACATTTTACCCTCTGGGCAAATAGACTTCAGTAAAATCAGAGTGGAGCAAACACTCTGGGCCACTGCCAGAATCCCACCATGGCCATTGGACCCCTGAGCTCCCACTTTTAATTCTGTTCTCTGTCTCTTGTAGTTCTTTACCATGGCTCCTAACTTTATATTTCTGTAGTCAATCGCCAGCAGTTTCCACAGGGCAGGACCCCGACATATATTATATGAATAATGCAAGTCAAATAAACAATGCTTAAAATATCAACTATTTCAACTATTAATTTTTTATATAACAATATTTTTGCTAGGGAACAGAGATGCACTCAAGTAGGAAAATTCAAGATGCTCCTAAAATATCATGAAATATGATACTGGCTATAGACAGATATGCATAATAAAGTACAGAAACTCTGAAAATAGAATAATAATTATTTCATAATAAGAGCTGAAAGAAAATTTTACATAAAAGATTTTGGTAGATGTAGCTCTGAGTGAAGATTATAACCATAGCTGGCAATAAAAGAGACAAAAAATATTCTCCAAAGTATTTTCACAAATATTATCTCATTTGTTTTTATAATATGCCTCCATTTGAAGATATTAAAAAAGACAAATAGCATAATAACTGAGCATACCTATGTACATTAAAATTTACATCTTAAGATAAAGTTAAGTTCTAAGGCAAATCAAAGCATTACTATTAAATACAGTTCTTGGATTTGCAACTTGTTAAAGGAAGCATCTCATGGGCAAATTGCCCTCCCAGTGGTTAGAAAATTAAATGCAACTTTTAATCTTTAATCTTCCCACACTAGGCTCATGTTAATGTTCTGTTTAGGTTTTCCTGCTGAGCCATATCAGTGCACAAACATGCTGAAAATCCCAGGGTGACAATTAGTCATTAAAAAAGAGTTTAAGGAGAGAGAAAGGGGCATGGTTAATAGTAGGAGATTAAAGCATGCCATAATCAACCAGATTTTTCTTAAATATCAATTTAATGTAGCATGACCTGGCTTAGTATTTAAAAAGTGATCGAACAACCACTTATGCAGAATTGTTTCCAAAATTTTGACATTTAGATGTCTAGTCATAAAAATAATACTTAGAAATTTTCTTTTTAAAAAGACAGTTACTCTCACAAATAATCTGATCATTTAAAGAAAGTACCATGAGCATTTTAAGAAATTAATTTTGAAAGTTTCATAAATGTATTTTCATATTTAATCATGAAGTTATCTATAGGTTTGAAAATAAGGTTAAAGGAAACAAAATTTGGAATTAGACTTCATGGCTTATTTAAAAGAAAAAATAAGACCTTAAAACAGCTGCTATTACAAGAATAAAATTTATTTATTTATTTAAAGAATGGAAGAAATCTCTGAAATGAGCACATGATAAAAAATCAAATGATGTAAGGGTAGGAAACAGAAATAAAGATTATTAATTAAGGTGGTGCTTGTGGCTCAAAGGAGTAGGGCAACGGCCCCATATGATGGAGGTGGTAGGTTCAAATGTGGCCCAGGCCAAAAACTGCAAAAAAAAAAAAAAAAAAAAATTATAAATGTAAACCCCATCTACAATTTAGAAGAGAAGAAACAAATTTAGATCTAACAAAATCTCTCAACTACATAAAAAAAATGTAGAAAAAGCAAAAGAATAAAAAAATAAAATTTTCATATTTATACTTAACCTAATAGACAACTGTCTGTTTAAAGCCCAGATAGCAAAATTATTTTGTGCACTTAAAGCATGTGGAGGAATGAAATGAAAGACAAAGTATATGAAAGGGGAAAAATAATTGAGTGCTCTCTCTTATAAGTTAATTATACTACCCAAGCAGTAGGATAGTACAGTGTTATTTGAAAGTGGACTTAAATCATTTTCAAGTGTACATTTCAAAATCTTGGGTAACTACCAGAAATAATTTTAAAAAGAAAGACAATTGATATGCTATGAGAAGAGAGAAAATGGAATCAAGTAATTGCTCTATAAACTCAATAGAAAGCAGGAAGAGTTTAATTAAAAAAGAAAACAGAGAACACGTGCAATGAGTAGAAACCAGTTAAGAAGGCAAGAATGGAAAGGCAAGTGTCCTGTGTACTCCACACTAACATGGAGCCAGCATAGGGACAAATGTACTCCCACACAAGAGGAAGACTCAGTTAATCTCAAGTTGTTGGGGGGAGAGGGAAGGAGGAGGGGAGAAGGAAGGGAGAGTCTTGGTGAGCTCCAACCTACCATGTGCAATGTAGGGGTCCATGCACACCTCCTGGGGGAGGGACACGGCTACAACAGAGACGTTACCTGACACACGCAAGTGATGTAACCTAACCATTTTTATCCTCATATTAATCTGAAATAAATAAATAAAAATAAAAAGCATAGTAGATAATGCTATCACTATATTGGTAATAACCTCCAAAATGAATGATCTATGCCAAGTAAATAAAGACAGAGACAGGGTAATCAAGAAACAAACAAAAAGAGTGAATTCTATTTTGTATAGAAGAAACTCACTTTTTGTTAGTTTCTAATTTTAATGTTTATTGATACATAACATTTGTGCTTATTCGTGGGGTAGATGTGATAGTTTGACACAAGCATATGATGTATAATAAGCAAATCAGGGTGATTAGTATATCTATCTCCTCAACCTTTTATCATTCTTTTGTGTATAGAAATATTATTTTAAAATATAGGATGATTATAGTTATTCTATTTCACTACCAAAGACTAGACCTTATTCCTTCTATATAATTGTACTTTTGTACCCTTTAACCAAATCTTTCTAAATCTCCAACCCCATTACCCTTTCCAACCTTTGATAACCATTTCTACTTCTACCTCTACGAGTTCAATTTTTTAGTGCCTACCTATGAGTGAGAACATGCAATATTTGTCTGTGTGCACTTGACTTAATTTTACTTAACATAATGTCCTCCAAAAGAAGCCCACATTAAATGTAAAGGCATAAATATATTAAAAGCAAAAGAATAAAGAAACATATACATGCTAACATTGATGAAGAGAAAGTCTGAACAATCATATTAGTTTTAAACAAAGTAGATTTCAGTGCAAGTAAAATTATCAAGGGTAAAGAGGGGCATTACACAATGAAAAGCAGTCAGTTCTCTGAGAATATAAACAAGGTGCATGCATCTAACAATAGAGGATTAACATATATGGAGCAAAAACTGACACAACTCCACGATTTGGAGATTTCAATACCCCTTAGTTAATTATAAATTAAAATATCAAAAAGACAGAAAATCAAAGGGACATAGTTGAACTAATAATCTACATCAAACAACTATATATAAAACAGACTAAATAGAAAATGTTAAGAGACAAACTGACATTCGTCTAAGAAGGATTATGTTTATAAAATCTTGAAAGCATAGGTGACAAAAGTGAACGTAGACAAATGGGATTGCATCAAACTGAAATGCTTTTATGCTGTGAAGGAAACAGAAGGGCAAAGAGACAACCTGTAGACCGGGAGACATATTTGCCAATCATTCATCTGATATAGGGTTCATATGCAAAATTTGTCAGAGACTCAAACAACTCTACATTAACTACAACTTGATTAAAAATGATGGAAAATGTCTGAATAGACATTTCTCCAAAAAAGACATAAAAATGGCCAAAAAGATGTAAGAAAAAATCCTTAACATCGCTAATTATCAGAGAAATGGTAAGAAGGACTACAGTGAGATCTTATATCATTCCAGTAATAACAGTATTAAAAATCAAAAGAAAACAAATGTTGGCCAGCATGGAGAGAAAAAGGAACCCTTACACACTGCTGATAAATGAAAATTAGAACAGCCATTATGGAAAAGAGTATGGGACAGCGCCTGTGGCTCAGCGAGTAGGGCGCCGGCCCCATATACCAATGGTGGCAGGTTCAAACCCGGCCTTGGCTGAACTGCGAAAACAAAAAATAACCAGGTATTGTGGCAGGTGTCTGTAGTCCCAGCTACTTGGGAGGCTGAGGCAAGAGAATCGCCTAAGCCCAGGAGTTGGAGGTTGCTGTGAGCGGTGTGACGCCACGGCACTCTACCGAGGGCAATAAAGTGAGACTCTGTCTCTACAAAAAAAATAAAGAAAAGAGAATGGAGACATCTCAACAAATTGAAAATAGAAGAAGCACAGAATCCAGCAATCCTGCTGCTGGATATCTATACATAGGCTATTAAATCATATGTTGCAGAGATATCTTCCCTCGTGTTTATTGCAACATTAGTCACAATATCCAAGGCATAGAGCCAACGTGAATGTCCACCAGTGGATGGATAGGTAAAGAAAATGTAGCAGAGGTAGACAGTGGAATAGGATTAAGCCATAAAAAAGAATAAAGTCCTGACATTTGTGCCAATATGAATGAACCTGGAGCACATTGCATTGAGCAAAATAAGACAGACAAAGAAAGATGAATACTGGATAACCTCATCAGAGAAGTTAAAATGTTCTCAAAGAAGGGAGTGGAAGAGTGGTGGGAAAAGATGGGGTGGGTGAGGAGGTGATGGGGAAGCGGGTGGGAAGAGATTAGCCAATGGGGACAAAGCTACAGTCAGATAGAATGAATGAGTTCTGGGGCTTTATTGCATAACATGGTGACTAAAGTTAACAATGATATTAGTATTGTGCAGTTCAAAATAGCTAGAAGAAATTGAGAGTTCTCATCATAATGATATAAATATTTCAGGCTATGGATATGCTAATTACCTTGTATGATCATTATGCAATCTGTACACTATTGAGACATCATGTTGAACTTCTGAAATGTGTGCAATTATTTTAGTCTATTGTAAATTAAAAAAAATTAAAACAGTATTAAAAAGTAGTCCTGAAACCAATAACTGATTACAGCAAGGTTGTAGGATATAAGGTTAATATAAAAATCCATTTATTTCCTATATTCCAACAATAATTAATTGGAATTCACAAGCAAAGCACTGAAAAGGAGATAAATATTTAGGCATACTTTAAAAAAAATGTATAAGCAGAAAACTGTAATATACCAATGACAAACATCAAACAGATTTTCAAATGGAGAGATAGTCCATGTTCTTTGACAAGAAAGTTCAGTATTATTTTGATATCATTTCTTCCTAACTTAATCCATAAAGTTTTTTTTTCTTTCCTTTTTTTTTCCCTTGAGACAAGGTCTCTCTCTTTCACCTAGGCTGGACCTCAGTGGCCTGATCATTGGTTACCTTGAATTCCTATGCTCCAGAAACTTCCCAACCACTGCTTAATAGTTAGGGCTACAAGTGTGCCCCAACATTCTTATTTTTTTTAAAGATAGGATCTTACTGTATTGCCCAGGTTGGTCTTGAACTCCTGTCTTCAACTGATTCTCCTACTTGGCCTCCCAAAGCGTTGGGATTACAGATATGAGCCATGATGGGAGCCTTAACCTATAGATTTCATGCAGTTCCAATCAAAACTTCAGACAGTTATTTTGAGGATACTAATATCCCAATTCTAAAGTTTCTATGGAAAGAAAAATATACACAAAATAACTGACAAATATGGAAAGATAAGAAAAAATCTCACTGAAAGACTGAAATTATTCAACTTTTCAACTTACTGTAAAAGTACAGTAAGCAAGAGAATGTGGTTCTAGTGAAATAATTGACAAATCAATAAATGGAACAGACCAGGTATCCAGAAATAGTTTCGCACAAACATAGTCACTATTTATGACTATGTAAGAAGCAATATTAGTTAATGTGAAGATTTTCAACTAATAATGCTGGCATAATTAGATAATGTAACAAATTAATCTAAACTTGTACTTTCTACTTTTTATAAGATTTAAGTTTAGTGGATTTATTCCTAAAATACATCATAAAATTTCTAGAAGAATAATACAGGACAAAATTGATGAGCTTTAGGTACAATACAAAAGCTTAATCACTTATAGAAAAACTGTTGGTAAAATGGACTTCACCAAAATGAAAACAAACAAACAAACAAACAAACAAATAATAACAACAAAAAAACCCTGCACAGCAGAAGACATTATTGAATGAATCAAAATACCAGCCACAGACTGGGAGAAAATATTTTTAAAAATGCATACTTGATAAAAAAAAAAACTTATATCCATAAATATACTAGCACTCAAAAGTCAACAATTAAAAAAAAACCCAACAAATCTTAAAAATGGGCCAAATATCTGAGCAGGGACTTTACCTAAATAGATACAAATATAGCAAGTAACCATATGACTAATGTTCAACAGCTTTATTATTTAGAAATTGCCAATTAAATCAGTGAAATACCACTACATACTTGTTAGAATGGCTAAAATCCAAAAACAAAAATGATAATAATAAATCTTGACAAGGATGTGTAGTACTAGATACGCTTACTTGTGGCTGGTGAGAATGCAAAATAATTCAGCCACTTTGGCAGACATTTTTCAGTTTCTTTCAAGGCTAAGCTTAGTGTAAACCACAATCCAGTGATTGTATTTGCTCAATGGAGTTGAAAACTTATGTTCACATAAAAACCATCACATAAATATCTGTAGCAGCTTCATTCATGATCACCCCCAAACTGGAAGCAATCAAATATCCTTCAATAGGTGAGTAAACTAACTGTGGCAACAATATAATGGAATACTATTTACTAGCAAAATAAAAGATGAATTATCAGCTCGGCACCTGTGGCTCAAGCGGCTAAGGCACCAGCCACATACACCTGAGCTGGTGGGTTCGTATCCAGCCCAGGCCACCAAACAACAATGGCGGCTGCAACCAAAAAATGACCGGGCGTTGTGGCGGGCGCCTGTAGTCCCAGCTACTTGGGAGGCAGAGGCAAGAGACTCGCTTGAGCCCAGGAATTGGAGGTTGCTGTGAGCTGTGATGCCAAAGCACTCTCCAGGGTGACAGCTTGAGGCTCTGTCTCAAAAGAAAAAAAAAAAGATTAATTATCAAGCTACAAAAAGACATGAGGGAACTTTGAAGGCACATTGAGAAGTGAGAGGAGCCAGTCTGAAATGGTTACATACAGTACGATTTCAACCCCATGGCATTTTGGAAAAGGTAAAACTACAGAAGCAGTAAAATGGTACTGGCTGTCAAGACCTTAGGGGGAGAGGGAAAAAGAATGACTGGTGAAACAAGATATCTTTAGAAGGGCGAATATATTCCGTGTTAAAATATTGGTATTGCATCTATGCCATCACACATCTTTGAAAACAAAGAGAATTGTACAACACAAAAAGTAAACCTTAACTATGAACATGAATTGATACTAATGTGTCAATGTTAGTTCATTAATTGTAACAATGTACCACATGAATTCAGGTTACTAAATAAGAGGTAAAACTGGTGAGGCTAGAGGGAGTCTGAACAAGTAGATGGAACTCTATCATATCTGTTCATTATTTTATAGATCTACCACTGTACTAAAATAAGTTGATGATAAACAAAATTTTAGAATCATACTTTGCCAGCTGAATTCAAAAGGAATATAAAAGCACAACAAAATGCTACAAAAAGGATAAACTTACTTTAAGGAATGCAGGAAATCACTGAATGGAATGCTTAATGGGCAATGAAAGAATTGAAGAGCAAGCAGAGATGTTAGAAATTATTACTCTGCACTTTCATGTTAGAGGGGAGAAAACCAATTTCTATTTTTATTACACAAAAAGAAGTCTTATTTCAGCAATAAAAATGAAGGTGACTTCAATCACAAAAAAAGACCCCAAAGTGGCAATTTTACAATGTGTGCCAACTGATTATGAACTTCACTAAAATCCATGACATTTTATTCACCTTCTTGCCAACAATCTCTGGTCTCACAAGTTTTCTCCACTAAATAAGAGTCCTCAGGATCAAAAAGGTAAGTGCTAGTATTTCAAAAGGGTTGCCAGCTTGTGTTCTATACTCAAAAAGTGTCTCTTAACTTCAAGCTAACAGGACTCTACACGTGCTGCTCAATGATAGAATGAAAGATTTTCACCTTGAGTTATGCAGAAGCACATGTTGAGGTTACCATTGGGGATTGCAAATAAATTTATTCACCTCTAACTTAGAAATAACTTTATACAGTTTATGGTTGTTTCAAGGTTCAAACAACATTATATGTGTAAACTGCCAAACTAAGGGCTGTGTGTCATATTACTAATATTTATTGATCACATACTTTATAATTAAACCTACACAATTAACTTCACAATCACCTTATAATACAGGTATTACTTTTGTAATTATTTGACACACAAGAAATAGAAGCTAAATAAAATTGAACAGCTTGTTCAAGACTATTTAGCTGGTAGAGAAGTTAAAATCACAAATAGGTACAGTTAATTCTAAGTCTTTGTTATTTTTTACCATGTGTATAAATTATCTCTAAATATTCTTCCTATTATTTAAGTTCTATGTTATTTGGAGTCCAAGTTTCTCAAATATAAATGAAAATAATAATACCTGATCTCTATTGCTATCTCTTGCTTCTTGATGGTCATATGTTTAATTGAGAAAACGCAGGCAATTCTGTTTCCAGAGGAAAAGCTCATGAGCACAATTGCTACTATTAATTATTGATATATTGATACTTGCCATGTTTCATATTCTTTACATAGAAGTAACCAAATAATGTTAACATCCCACAGTTATTACACAAAACTGCAAAACCTCAAACCTGACCTGTTTTCATTTTTCACTTCGACTTCAGATAAAAGCAATAAGTTTTTTTTTCTGGCAAAATTCATTGAAAACACATTTCTCAAATTCAATATCCTTAACTTAATCACATCCTCAAGTCTCTTTTGTCACATAAAGAAACATATTCACAAATTCCTGGGATTAGAACATCATCCGAGGCTTTTATTAAACCTATTGCATTTATCTGCTTAATAGATAAGCTCAGGGTGGAATTAAGTAAGCCGCTTCTTAAAAGTCAAATTTTAGAAGGAAATAACTCTAAACTAAAATGTTGAAAAAACAATTTGGTATTGAAAAATCTTTACCCAATCTAAAACACTTGAATTTTCAGAGCCTGCAGCTATATATATGAAATAGAAACATCACAAGCATATTAAATATTCATTATTTATTTGTTCTTTTAGATATTTCTTTTAAACAATTTTTCACTTAAACAAATGTTGGAAATATTAATGACTTCAATAACAAAAGAGATCCTATTAATCTTAATTAATGTTAATATTAGAAATAAATGCCAGGAGCACTTACATTTAGTCTCATATACATTAGATATTGAAAATAACATAATAAGTTGGTTATAATGTAAGTGAAAGAATGCCAAAGAAATAAAAATACATGTTATGCACTCAAATATGGTAACAATTATTTTAGTAGTCTTCTTCAAGTTTGACTTTTCATAATAATATAATATAGAATGCACAGGATACTGAAATATTTATTTAGATAAGTTAAATAATTAAACAGAAGCAGTGAGATTTATAAAATACACAGACACAATACCTCTGGCCTGAAAAAATAAGTATAGGTTAGTAACTTGTGTTTCTTTCAACTATTCTTAGATAAATCATGGAAATTGACAGAGGGTCTGGAATTAATCCCTAATTGATTTTATGTCCTTTTCTGTTGGTCAAAATGGGAAAGAAGATAGATTGTACAAATTACAGTCTGAAGAATTTTACATCCATTCTGAGCAAGATTATAGAAAAGAAAATTTAGTTATTATTTGTTGATAGATAGTAAAAATGAAAACAAGCAATTAGACTCAGCATAGAAACTGGAATTAATGCCTTTGGAATAAAACACTAGACCAGATTTATCTTAACTTGAAGAGAATTTTCTAATTGTTCATAGTTTTGTACTTTTCCTAAAATGCCCATAATCTAGGTGCTTGTCTGTACAAAAGTCACTTGGTAAACTCCTTAAAATTTCCAAATATTCAGAATATACAAAGCCACAGAAACAAAAAGCAGACCTGTGGTTGTGGGAGCTGAACAAAGGACAAGGGCTTAATGAGTATCGTGGTTCCCTGGACCTGGATGGATAGAGGTGGTGGCCGCACAACACTGAATGGGCTTACTACACCAAATCGTACCTTTTATAAGAATTAGAATGGCAACTTTTACATTATGTGTATTTTACCACCATAATAAAAATCTTAAAAAGATATAGTTCTCTGGCCAAACATCTGAAACAGGTAAAGACCCAGGACAGGTAAACACCCAGGAATCTATATTTTGAAATTGTACATCAGGAGATTTCGAAATGCAGCTACTTCCGTGAATCGCTACTTTTGTGTCTTATTTCAAAAGTTCATTGTGGTACATGTATACCATGGAATACTATGCAGCCTTAAAGAAAGACGGAGACTTTACCTCTTTTGTGTTTACATGGATGGAGCTGGAACATATTCTTCTTAGTAAAGTATCTCAAGAATGGAAGAAAAATTATCCAATGTACTCAACCCTAATATGAATCTAATTTATAGCTTTCATATGAAGGCTAAAACCCAACTATAGCACAAGAATACAGGGAAAAGGGAAAGGGAGGGAAGAGGAGGGGAGAGGATAGATTGAGGGAGGACAATTAGTGGGAACACACCTACGGTGCATCTTAGCAGGGTCCTGTTGAAACTTATTAAAGGTAGAGTATCAATGTCTTTATATAGTGATCAAGAAAATGCCATGAAGGCTATCTGTAATAGTACGATCAAAACATTTCTGAATGTATATGAATCGTGCCCTATGATTGCACCAATGTACAGAATTATGATTCAATAAAATTAT
>CAUYON010112991.1:0-29743 GCA_963573935.1 Arctocebus calabarensis
TGGGAGGTTTGTTGCAGTATATGCAACAAAAAAATAGCCGGCCATTGTGGCAGGCGCCTGTAGTCCCAGCTACTCGGGAGGCTGAGGCAAGAGAATCGCCTAAGCCCAGGAGTTGGAGGTTGCTGTGAGCTGTGTGATGCCTGGCATTCTACCAAGGGCGATAAAGTGAGACTCTTTATATAAAAAAAAAAAAAAAAAAAATTTATATATTCATAGTGTCCTATTCATTTTCTTGCTGTAATTCAGAATTATTAAATCTACCTGGCAAAATAAATGCTGAACTAGGATGTTGCGAAACACCAACAAGCTGGAAGCCACATTTCAGCTATTTGGAATTTTTGCTACATGTGAATTAGAAAATAATTTTAGAGTAGAAAGCTCAGAGAACATACAGGTCTGTTATAAATGCTATGTATTATAGATGAACTGTCCAAATCTCAGTATGATGGAGGGATCGTCCCAGGCTGCACGGCTCGCAGATCAGAGGGCCAGAACCCATGAGTTCTGGATTCTAATCCTGGGCCACCTCCACTGCTGACCGGCCAGTCTCCTTTGAATCATATCCATTTGTTTATTCATGTACAGGAAGTTTATTAAACATCTTTTATTCTGTGGAGTCTGGAAAGAAAAACATAAGTGAGTAAAATGAGCTCTTTGCTCTCTGGCATGTGTGGACACTGAAGCTCCCTTTAAACACCCAGGTGTTAAGGCTCAGTCAGAAAAAGGCCAGCACAGGTTCAAAAACTGTGAAGTGAGGCTGGGTGGGGAAGGAGCAGGTTCCAGAAGACTTTATGAACAGGCATTTGTTTGAGTTCAGCCACACAGAGGGACAGAGTTTCAGTGCGGGCCACAGAGACCTCGGGGGTGTGACAAAGTCACAGCAGCATGGAAGGGAGGTGCGTCCCAAGTCAAAAAGTGCCTCGGGCTGGACTGTCCTCCCCAGAGGAGTCACAGGGAGAAATTCCAGAAGTCGTCTAGTTCTGGAAGTCTTGCTTCTGGGCTGATGGGTTCAATTTAGTCTGGAAGTAAAGAGGAGAAACTAAAGATTTTGAGCAGGAGACTCAAAGCAGGAAGGTCTGGTTTGGGCAGTTCTGTCTCTGGGAGCTCTGGGCCTGGGAGGGGTTCACGGTCCCCCGAGTCCGCACTGGGAGCAGCTGGGCCTGGGAGGGGCTCACGGTCCCCTCCCCCCCCCCGAGTCCGCACTGGGAGCGGCTGGGCATGGGAGGGAGGGGTTCACGGTTCCCCTAGAGTCCACACTGCCCACAGCTGAGGCCTCAGGCCTGCCGGGGGCTCCTTCTCTCACAGCCGCCACTTCTCTCTTTGCCTTTCTCTCCTCACTTCTTCCTTCCCTCCCCTCCCCCCATCCTCCCTCCCATGTTTGTTCTGAGTTTTCTCTGTACCAGGCACAGAGGATAAGGCTGGAGTTAGAGCCCCCCAGGCCCCAGAGAGGGAAGGGTGTGGAGGGTGTGATGCAGCAGACCCTGAGGCCACTGGCCACCAGAGCACAGACGGGCCCCACATCCTGACCCATCAGAGGACAGCAGGGACGGTCTTGGAAGACTGGACTGTCCTCCCCAGTGTCAAAGGATCGGTCATAGCTGGAGAGATGGGGGTGAAAGGACCTTCCAGGCCAAGGAAGCGGGTGCAGATGGAGAAGCAGTGGGGGCTGCCTGTGCGCACAGTACCACGTCTCTGCCTGGAGCGACTGCTGTCTGGCACTCACCAGCCGGACGGTCCTGAATTCAGCTTCTTTCCCTGCAAGTCTTTCCACCTCCCTAGAAGTCCCCCCACCCTGGGAACACCTTTTTCAAAGCTGTATTACCCTCGCATTGAATTCTCCATCCCCCATGTACTTATTTTTCATATACTATTTCTCCTTCTAACATGTCATAAAAGTTAACTTTTAAAATTTGCCTGCCTCCCATCCCACTTCCTCCCTCTTCTTCTCCCTTTCAGAAGAACGAAGGAAATCTGTTTTGTGTGCTGTTGACACCTGTCACTCAGGGGGTCTGAGGTGCAGTGCTAGCTGGCGAGGGTCTGTCTGTGAATTAGCAGCCCCTGTCCCCTCTCCTGCCGGTCCTGCCCATCTCCGAGGTCCCCTCCCCTGACTCAGTCTCTTCTCCCATCCCAGGCGGAAGGCCCCTCACCTGTGTCTCCGTCAGGCTGTCACTCCACAGCACATGTCCTTTCCTGTGCCTTCCCCCCACCATCGTCCTTCCCTTCACGCACGTCAGTGTTGAACCAAACGTGCCACCTGTGTGCCAAGCTTCTCGAGAGGAGCTCTGTTCCTACCTTCCTTAAATCCCGCTGTCCTTGGTTCGCTGTCACCGGCATCACCACCCAGTGCCTCGTGGAAGGTCCCAGGGCTCCCTGACACTGAAATCCAGTGGGATCTGCCATGGGTTGGGTTGCTGCTCCGACCCGCTGTCCCTGTGGGTGAGCCTCATTTGGAAACAGGCTTTACCAGATGCAGCCGAGCAAAGAGGGTCACGGTGGATCAGGGTGGGCTCTAGTTGTGAGGGACATCGTGTAAGAAGAGGGGAATTGGGGTCCAGACACACGGGGGAACACACCACATGAAGATGGAGGCAGAAATCAGAGCAATGTGTCCACAAACCAAGGAACACCGGAACATCCAGGCACAAGGAGGAACAGAGGCCTGTCCAGGCTTCTCCAAGGACTGAACAGATGTTGGTTTAGGTGGGGGGACCTCCAAGGACTGAAGAACCAGAGACAGTCAGACAAGCCACCAAGTGGAGATATGATCAAGGCCACAAACGGCCTTTGGAGCATGCACACCAGCAAGGTGACAGTGTCCTCAAGACACCTGCCCTCATTAGCAGAGTAAAAGCCACATCCATCAGCAGCACTACAGTTAATACCACGGCACCCCCAGAAATTGCCTTACAAGGTTAAAGAGGGCAAGGGCTCACCATTCTGAGAACTCTCCGGCCCTTTCCAAGAAAAATGAATATTCCACCCCAGCTTAGCATATTATTAGGGACCAACACAGAAGGACAGCCCCTGACCTGGGGGCTGCGGTCCCTCAGCGCCTGCCTTCTGCCTTTAACAGGCTGTCATGCGCTAATGTTGGGGCTCCGCGAGCTGCACCTGCTGGGGCCGCTCATTGATTCTGCTGACTCAGCACTAGCAACCAGGCCTGGTACTGGTCACCCCCCGACATTTGGTCCCCAGCACCAGCTAGGAAGAGGTGAGGAAGGGCTCTCCCTGGAGTCACAGAGGAAGGGCAGCCTGCTGCTGAGACCTGGCTTCAGACTTGCAGAGCCCAGAGCTGGGAGAAAGCAAATTTCTGTTGATGAGGCCACCCAGCATTCTCACTGAAGCTCACTGAAGCATTCTCCCATCTCGGAGAGCCCCCTCTTTCTGGTCTCCCCTCCCCAGTCTCCTGCTGATCTGGCCCTTTCTGCTTGGCCTCCCATGACCACTTAGAATACTGTTTTTCCCCATGATATGGAGAGAAATTGGACTGATAAATTGCCAACAGAAAGTCTGAATTTCTATTTATTTTTAAGTTTTCATTTAAAAATTAAGGATAATGTTTATTGAGCAAGTTGCTCCCAGCCTCCCAGTTACTGTGAACAGGTGTGATGGCAAGAATGGCCTACACTCCCCTGTGGATGCAAAAGCGAGGTGTTCACACAGGTATTCCTGGGAGTGGGCAGGGGCCAAAGTCCAGGCCGAGTTTTCTCTCCTCCACTGACTGTCTTGTGCAGATTAACCCAGCAGCCTGAGAGTGGAAGGGTGGATAGTGTGGTTGGTGGTTATTATAGTGGTTAAAGGAATACATTGGTTTTTTTCCACCCTAAGACCTCAAAGGGTAGAAAAATATGAACCCTGGAGGGTGATATCTGGGGTAATCCTTCCTCCCAGGAGAAAGATGTTTTAGGGCTTCACGAATAAGAGCAAGCCAGGGCTGATGTCTGCTCCCTGGAGGCCCCGCTATTGGCCGAAAGAGGCAGCTGGTGAGTGGGCATCAGATGGTCAGCTAGGGCGCCTCCCAAGACCGGGGACAGGTCTCAGAAGTCGAGAGCAAAGCATGAGTTGCCTGGAAAGTCACCTTGCCTGGAGGGGTCTGGGTGCTGCCGGGCCCGCCGCTCTCTAACTCGGGTGTGGAACCCCTCGTCCCTCAGGGGCTTTGCCACACCAGGTGGACAGAGGGGCCGCACTAGGTCTCCGAGATTCCTTCTGAATTTCACTTTGTAAGTAACTCTGCACACCCTCCTCCTAAGCTACAAAGTGGTTCAGGACAGAGTAAGAAAGAAGCAAAATACACTAGAAGCAGCCAGGGAGCAGCCAGGGACAGAGTAAGAAAGAAGCAAAATACACTAGAAGCAGCCAGTGTCCCCAGCTGGACCCAGCACATAGGCCCCGGCTCCTCACGCACAAATACGGCGTGGCGCTGAGAGGCGACCCTCCTGGTTACAAAGGTCCGAAGGGTTGATCCGCAGTCCGCAGCCCAGCGCTCCACAGCGCGATGCTGGACCCCTGCGGCGTCCCCCTGCGGAGCTTCCTGCGGGGGTGTCACTGAGCTGGGAGCAGGCGCTCCGCACTGGGGTCTGGAGGAAGGTTGATGACCCAGGCTCTTGCTGAAGCCCAGATGTCACTTGAGCAGGGCTGGGCTGGCTCCGGATTCTGCGTTTCCGCCCGGGAGGCTGACCCTCTGTCTCTGGCCATGCTGGGAAGGCCGGTGGCGATGCAGATGGCGCGCACCGCCTTGTGGCAGTCGCACCTGTGCCCAGCTTAAAAGAGGCCTTGAATGGTGACACTCAAAGTGCAGCCACCTGTGTCTGTTGCGCTTCTCCTTCGCCTTCTGCACTAGGTTCACCTGAGCAGCTCCTGGGCCTCTCCAGGTCCGCCCGGCTGGTTTGCTGTCCCCTGCCCAGCTGCGGTCACATTACTCCACGTTCTCAAACCCCACAGTCTGAGAGTGGGTGACAGCACTGCGTGGCACCTGAGTCACTAGGTGAGAATAATTCTTGGTTTTCAGTTTAATTGGTTTTTCTCATTAGACCAGCTGGCAGTGATCATTCTTACTGAGTCTCCCTGGGAGGGCTTGGTCCTGCAGCCGCTTCTAAGAGTAGCTTGGAGGGCACAGAGGCCATGTCTGCAATATGGCAACTGCAAGAAAAACTTAATGTGCTTTAATTTTAAACTTAATGCTTTTTAATTTTATCAATAGCATGGGGGGAAATCTCCATGTTGAATATGGGAACTTTGGCTCCTTTTGGAGCGTCAGGTCCCTGGGTCCAGAAGAGTTTTGTGGCTGATTGAATATGAAGTCAGTCGCCCCTGTGAGTCACTCACCCTCAGTGGGAGCTCCCCGAGAGGGGTTGAAGCCTCCGTGAGCACGGACAGAAGGCAAAGACGATGCCCTCCCAGCCCTCACTCCTGACCTCACTGTGGCTGGACACGGAGGGTCCTGGCCTCGTGGAACGGCACTACCTAAGGGGGCTCTGCTGATTATGATGGAAAGGAGCCGTGTTTAATGACAACAGGCTGACAGGGTTCTCTTTAGCAATGTATTTCCTAGAGGCTGGAATTAAATTTGTGTCTGTGCTTGGCATGCAATGTGCAGCATGGAATATCTTCAACGTGTGTGTGTACGCGTGCATAGAACTTGCAGGCACATGTGTAATCTCTGCCCTTCATAGCAGTTTCTACAATAAATATAAAATGCCTGGTATGTTTCCCTGGTTAAGATTTGGGTGCTGAGACACAGTACAAACAATAAACTTGAAGGTGTGTGCAGACATGAAAACTCTGCTGGAGTCTGGTCCCGGCCATCCAGGACCTCCCAGGAGTGGTGGGCTGCTCACCCCAAGCTTCATCCTCTGGTTTCTTTGTTCCTTTATTGCAGTGGTTCTCAACCTTCCTAATGCCACAGCCCACAGGTTGAGAACTGCTGCTTTATTGGAAAGATATTAAATAGATTTTATTGTTAAGCGTTTAACGATGCCTTTCAAGCATGTAAAACCGTTGTGTTTGTGGAATTGAGTGACAGTGGATGGGTATGAGTGACAGAGTGGGGCCCACGGGTTGAGAAGCTCTCCATCACCGACGCTACAACTCTGGTGAGGAGCACATGGCTTCCCCAGGTCTGCCGTGGTCAGCACTGTGCTAGCCTGATGACAAAGACTCCACCATGGTCATCACCACGGCCGTCACCATCCTTGTCATCACTGGCATTGCTTCCGAGTTCCTACTATGTGCTATGTAAATTTTATTTCATCTTATCTCATTTAATTTTTTTAACTTTATTGCAAACTTAGGAAGTAATTATTATTCCCAATTTATAGTTTGGGAATTTGCTCTAGACGCAGGGTCATGGACAGATTGCTCAGTTTCCAGGTGGTGGAGACACAGCTCTGCAGAGTCCGCTGTGGCCCACTGGCTAACAGCCGAGTGTCTCCTGCTACTGAGCACCTCGGGTACTTGTGTCTTGCTTTCATACCCATGTCTTACGTTTCTGTGTGTTTCTGGAGGGTAGAGACCCTGCCTTACATTTGCAAACTTTCTCTGTGTGCCATCATCCATCCTTCTGGGGACTATCCACTTAGCAGGTGATCAGTGAAGGTTTAACCAAATGATTGAAACAGTCACTGAAGTGAGAGATAGTGGCCTCTGATCACCCCCCCCCCCCCAGTCTCCCTACCCACAGCCAGGCTTCACACTGACCACCCAGCCTCCTGAAATGAAAATGCCACGTGCAGCAATTCCGAGTGTTTCCTTGGACTTCAGGTGTGTGAAATTGCCACAGTGTACACACTCCATCTTAAGCAGCTGCGTGTTCTCTGGGTTCTGAACAGCTGCTGTGTTTTACCAGCCTATGAGGACTGTGTTGGTCACAGCACCTTCCTCGTAGGCAGCCTGGGCCTCTGCCCAGGGTTGAGAAGCTCCCCATGTGGTTCTGAGGTCCCATATCTGGCTAAGTTTTCAATCACAAGTGCAGCTGGCTTCTCACAGGTTCCCTGGGGAGGCCACTCCACTCTAACGTCCTGCAGCTTCACTGGGAAAGTGGCTCCTAGGATGGCCTGGTAGCTTCTTGCTGGGGCAAAAGAGGGACAATGACACATAAGTTCCCTAAAGTATTCGAGAGATGAGAGTGTCAGGGGGCAGCATGGATGTGGAGTCTTTAGATCTGGAACATTCCCGCTGGGCTAAAGAAAAGCATATGCATTTGGCATTGGTGTGGCCGTAGGGAGCAAGCAGGGAGCTTAGCTCCCCTGTGCTGTGCCACGTGTGAGCCAACTCTGTCAGCTCTTGGCTCTGTCAGCACAGAGGCCCCCACTTTGACAGGCAGCAATAGACATTAATTAGCACAACCACACATCGTCCTTGAAGTGGTGACTGGTGTTCATGGCAATGACTCAGAGGACCTCTAGGATCAACAAATGCCTTTTGTATCATGAAAGAAAATTGTGTTGCATTTTTTTATAGTTTTAATATTGATGTTCATTTTGTAATCAAGGAAAATTGGTAACCTGTGCATCTGTATATTAATCTGCTGGTGAGTTTCCTTACTCTAAAAACCACATTCCACTGTCTTTCTTCAATGAGAGCTGCTTTGGCTCAGAAGGTGCAGCCTGCCTCCCTTCCTGTGTGGCCTCTCAGCGTGGCCTCCCCCTCAGCATGGCCTCCTCCTTAGTGTGTCCTCCCTCCCACTGTGGCCTCCCTCTCTCTCAGTGTGGCCTCCCACTGTGGCCTCCCTCTCAGTGTGGCCTTGCAGTGTGGCCTCCCTCTCAGTGTGGCCTCTCTCTCATTGTGGCCTTGCAGTGTGGCCTCTCTCTCAGAGTGTCCTCACAGTCTGACCTCTCTCTCAGTGTGGCCTCTCTCTCAGTGTGGCCTCCCTCTCAGTGTGGCCTCTCTCTCAGTGTGGCTTTGCAATGTGGCCTCCCTCTCAGGATGGCCTCCCTCTCAGTGTGGCCTCCCTCTCATTGTGGCCTCCCACTGTGGCCTTCCTCTCAGTGTGACCTCTCTCTCAGTGTGGCTTTGCAATGTGGCCTCCCTCTCAGAGTGTCCTCGCAGTCTAATCTCCCTCTCAGTGTGGCCAGGAGCCTGTTCTGTGGTTAGGCTTGATTCTTTCCTGGCCTCATTTATGTTCTGCATCTCTAGCTTTCACCCCACTTTCCTTATTTTTTTTCTCATTTTGAATTTTTCCTTACATTGTGGGAATTTGGAATAAAGCAAGTTCTTGAATGAATTAAGCAACAGGGGGTATAATGGAAGGTCATAAGGTGCAGGTTCTAGTTTGCACCCAAGGTGTTTTGATTTGCTTTGTGTCTGTGTAGGATTACATCAAACAGTGACTATTTCCTTGTTTAGTTGCTTTATTTGCCAAAGACAAATGTAAACCCTGTGCCATGTAGCCCCTGTGTCACATAAGGCAGTGCCTGTAAGACAGCATGGGAACTGTCCCACTGCCAGACCGGTGGCTCAGGTTGCGTTTGCAGAGCTGTTCTACTGTACCGCTCTGCTCTCTGCTTGCTGTCCCTCATCAGGGAAGGTTTGTAGCCTGCCTGAAAATGTCCCTGTGCTGGAAGGCCTGGAGGAAGGCTGACCTCTCTGTGTGGGACCCTGGTGGAAGGCCTGGAGGAAGGTGACTCTTCTGTTTGGGACCCTGGTGGAGGTCCTGGAGGAATCCTGACCCCTCTGTGTGGGACCCTGGACTGTTGCGCCTACCAGCAGATGTTGCTGGGAGGCTGGAGGGTGAGCCCCACAATCCCTGTCTGAGGGAGAACATTGAGGTCGGGGGGCAGGACTTGCTCTGGTGTGCACTCAGCAAAGGGGTGTGAGTCTGGAACCTGGGAGGCAGTGGCTGGGAATTTCCAGGTGAGGTCGGCGTGTGGGAAGGTGGTCTGAGGAATTCCAGAGGATGAGAGGCACTGAGTGTCCTTCAGTAGGTGGTTTGAGCTGAGGTGAAAGGTCCAGGATGGGGTGATGTCCACGAGGAATGACAGTGGGTGTTGAGGGCGTGTCCTGCAGGGGCACAGGGTTGGGAGGCCGTGCCCTGTCCCAGCAGTGTGAGCCAGGCACTCTGACAGGCAGGCTGCAGGACTCAGACAAGGACCTTGGGAATTAGCCACACCCGAGGGCTGGAGTGGATGGGACCTGGGGACCAGAGAACGGGGGCTTTGGAGCAGGTGGCTTTCTGGTGCAGTGTGGCCTGCTAATGGCTGATACCCAGCTTCATTTCCTTCTTTTTTTATGTCCACTACTGCTGTTAGAAGGGATTCTGAACCTCGTCAGGATTCAGCTGAATATGAATAGAGCCATTTATCTGCTTCCTGGTAACCTATCATTAGGGCACAACCACGTTAGAAGGAACTTTTAATTTTTTATGGATCTCTTAGAAATGCATGCTGTTCATCAAGCTCCTCACGTCACTTTCGAGAAGTTCAAGTGAAACAAAAATGGAATAAAGATGGTCATTAGAGGAGAAGGTAGAGAGTGGGGTGGTTCCAGAAGGTGGAAAACCTGGTGCTCTTGTAACAGGGTCGTTTGGAGGGCACAGCAGAGGTGTCTATCCAGTACCATTATTTCGGCAGCCAAAGTGTCAAAGCACACGGCCTTTCAGGTCACATCTGGTTCTAGGATTCTGAGACTCTGGACATCTGCTTATTGGATTATATTATTTTCCAATCCTGAACTGGTCTCCTTGTTTAGTCCTGGGAATGTCTGCAAGTTCCATGCACCTTCAGCTCTTATGAATGTGCAGAGTGGCTGCTGGACAGAGATGGACATTTCTAACACCAGCTCCTTTCTCATGAATTGGCTACTTCCCAAGAAATGTCTTTCCTCAGTGGCTGCACGTCTTCTGAGCAATTGGTTTGTTTTTATCTTATCAACAATGAGAATTGCATCATTGTGACTCCTAGAAATACACCAGCTACTTTTTTGGTCCAACCTTAGTAGGAGTAGAAAGCCTGTTAGAGCACACTTTCCTGTGCTTTATCAGTCACATTTTACGTCCTTCTTGTCAAGAACAGGAAACAAAAACTACCAGAGACCCCCATCCAATTTATTCCTGTTATCTCTGAATCATTTGTTACTTTCCTGTGTTTAATGCATCCCTTAATCAAAAAAATTATTTTCAGGAAGAAGTCAGACAAACACATATGACCAAGCATTAGAGCAGTGATTTTTCAACCGGCGTGCTGTGGAGGATCTTAGGTATGCCGCCAACGTTTTTTAAAGATCATTAATTAAATTATTTTCAAAATAAGTTCAAAGCACAGTAAGTATATTCTTTTTTTTCACTTTTTTGGGATCAACATAATTTAAATGTGCCATGGAAATTCATAGGTTCAAGAGTGCCAGGAGATAAAAAAGGTTGGAAAAGACGGCACCAGAGGGTAGGAGGTGCTGTGCAGATCAGCTCTATGCAGCCCCTGAGGATGGTCCTGCCAGATCTTCCCCTGTGAAATACAGTCCAGTCAGCGATGGCTGCCTCCACACCTGACTATGCAGTGGAATCATCGAAGCATCGAAGTAATTCATTTATATATTTTTATTTATTTATTTAAAAGCTAAAAATATAATTTACTCATATACTTGAAAATAAAACCAACAGTACAAAACGGCTTATAGTTAAAAAAAAAATTCTTTTCCAAACTCTTCATTTCCTAGACCAGATATAACTACATTGAACTCTTTTTTTTGGTGGTTCCCTTTTTATGTATATGATATGCTTTGACTGGTATCTGTTGCTTAATGAAGCTTAGACGCGTAATCAATTGGTTTTGTGCTTGGGCAAATGGAGAATTTAGCTCTCCTGACCTTCACTTCCCTTTTCTAAACCTCTAAATTAACACTATTTTACCTAAATCAGAATTTACTTGTTATGATTATATAAATATTAATTATTGCAAAATTGAATTATCTACTAAAATGGTAGTTCCTTTCCTACATGGTATTCTCCTTTTTGTGTGTGTTTTCTCAACATTTTCCCCTTGGGTGATTTGCTGCCTCAGAGCATTTTTATTTTTTATTAAGTCATTTGTACGTAGATCATACATACATTTATGCCATTATGGAATTCTATGTGTTGATTATGTGTACAAATTGGAATGCTTACATGCTATTAATCAACATAGCTTTCACCTCATTTACCCAATTACAGCATTAAGACACTTGTGTTCTACACCTGATAGATTCAACTTGTACTTGCAATATGCTCCATAAGTGAGGTCCCCCTACTAACAACCCCCATCAACCCCCCCTTCCCTTACCCTCGCCCTCTCCTTCCTTCTTTCATTCTAGGCTATAGTTGTGTTTCATTTTTCATATGCAAGTGTGAGTGATTATAATGTAAAGATTTAAATAATACCAAATATGTCCTTTGACCATAATGGAATTAAGCCCAACTAATAACTAATAATTCAATCACACTAATATATTAGGACAATCTTTAAAGACTTGGGAATTAAAGTCACCTTTTTGAATAATTTATAGGTCAAAGAGGAAATCTTAAGAGAAAATAGAAAATGCTCAGAACAGAATAAAAATAACAGTATACTGAAATTCGTGGCCATAACAGTGCATGAATAGAAAGCAATGGTATTTCTCTGATGATTATGGATGATGAGCATTTTTCATATATCTGTAAATATCAGAGAAATGCAAATCAAAACAACCCTAAGACATCAACCAACCCACTGAGAACAGCCCCCATCACAAAGTCACAAAGCTGCAGATGCTCGCATGGAGGTGGAGAGAAGGGAACATTTTTATACTATTGGTGAGCCTGCAAGCTAATATACCTTCTATGGAAAGAACAATGAAGAATCCTGAAAGAGCTAAAAGTAACCCTCCCATTTGATCCTGCAATCCCATTACTAGTATATATACCCAGAAAAAAAGAAAATCATTTTACCATAAGGACATTAGCATGTTTATCACAGCTCAATTCACAATTACCAAGATAGAGAATCAATCCAAGTTCCCATAAATGCATGAATAGATTAATAAACTGTAGTATATGTACTTCATGGAGTACATTTAGCCATAAAAAGATGGAGACACTATATCTTTTGTATTAACTGGATGGGGTTGGAGAACATTCTCCTTAGTAAAGTATCACAAGAATGGCAAAGGAAGTATTCGATGTACTCGCTACTAATAGAAACTAGTAGATTAACAATTTTACTCCCACATGAGAGAAAAATAATAATAAATTCAAGTGAGGGAGGCAGTTAGAGGGAAAGGAGAGGGGTGGAGAAGTAAAAGGGGAGAGGGCAGGAGGAGGGAGGATTGGTAGACTCCCACCTGATGTGCACAACGTAAGAGTAAACAGCACACTGGGGATGAAGGGCTCAATGACAACTTGAACTTCTCTCAGAAACCCAAACAATGTAACCTAATCATTTGCACCCTGTTGTTAATCTGGAATGAAAGAAGATGACTTTGTTAGAACAATAAAGCATCTAAAGCAATGGTCAGAGAGAAATTTATTTATGCTTAGAACAGCATAAATATCTCAAGTCTAAACAATTTCCACCTTAGGAAATAAGGAAGGAGGAAGGAAGGAAGGAAGGAAGAAAAATGTTAGCTCAAACAAATAGAAGGAAGTACTAATAAGAGCAGAATATCAATGAAATTAAAAATCAGGCTAAATTTATACTAAGATAATGTGCTAAGATGGTGAATCTGTGGAAGACTGAGAAGGAGGACTCAGAGAGAAATAAAAAAGAAATAATTTTCTTTGGATTTTTGGGAGAAATTTCAACGGAAATATTCTGGTAACAATGCAAATCTGACAAAGCTCAAGTAATATAATTAGTGGTGGAATTAAGTGTTACAATTAGGGAATCATTTTTGACTTTCTATGTGATAAAATCAAGGTAGTATAGAAGTCAGTTCAATTATCTAACTTGTGAGAGGTGGAGATATAGAAATAATTTCATAGATATCCTTAGGTAATGAGAGAGTGGGAACTTAATCTAGTCTCAGAATTAAAGAAAAAAGTTTTAGCTTACTTTACAACACACCATGTTCATGGCACTGTAAAGGCATAAATAGAAAATGAACGATTATGAGGTGATAGATATGCTAATTATCCTGGTTTGATCATTACACATTGTACACATATGTCAAAATATCAAACTCTTCCACATAAATATGTATAATTATTTCTCAATTAAAAATAATAATAAAAGCAACAAATGAAAAAAAGGAACAGTATAAAGCTTTTAGGTCCAGAAAGAGAAAAAAGAAAATGAGTAATGAGAAGATGGAAGAAAGAAAAAAGGATTAATGGAACAGGTGAAAGGGAATGTTGAATGAGATGGAAGACAGACTGGAGAAGTTGCCATGGTTGGGGAGGGCAGGAAGGTGTTAATTTGAAAAAGGATATTAAAATTCATCTTTTGAAAAGAGAAATAATTAGCAATTGATGAAAAATGTTCAGAAAGATAGTGAAAGGATAGTAACATTAAAGGTAGTAATGATATAAGGCTGGTGGCACCAGGGTCCGGCTGTGCCAGCCACCACAGGGAACCTGCCACACATTGTGCTTCACTTCCTGGGGGTGTTGGTACAGTGGTACATGAAGAAGTAAGGGCTGGAGAACCAAGTGTGGCAGAGAAGGGCCACCAGGGTCTCCAGTCCCTAGGAAGATGAGAGGACCAAAGGACAGGGGGGTTGCTGCCCCCCCTTCTTCTTTCCCCTTATTTCAAGTACAGTACTAAGCAGTATGAAGTTTCCCTCCAGGGCATACACACAACTTGCGAAGCTGAGAATGACCATGATACAGGGCTTCCCCATTCAGGGATGAATAAGGACTCCTCCATTTCCTAGCCTTCGGCAATTTCATGAAGGTAACTCCCTGACATTCATCTTCCTCTGATTGGAAGGGACTGTATCCATTCATTAATGTGGTCTTTCATTTTGAAATCCACCGACAAAGTCCTGGCCAAACGTAACTCTCAAGGCTATATATACTCCTAGACAAAAGACCCAGGTGGAGATTGTCCAACTTGGGTCTTTCTCTCTGCCAGAACCTCTGATGCTTTCTCTGCATTCCTTTCTGTCTAATAAATCCTTTCTTACCCCTGATTTGTGTTCTGCAGATTCATTCTTCCAAACTGGGGACAAAGGATGTACAAAAAAAGAAATTCCAGTTAACAGTAACATAAAAGAAGTTATTATTAGATTGTTTTGTTGTTTGTAAATTAGGAAGCATAGTTAATTTACTCTAGTGGAGAATGAATCATAATGACCATTAAGAGAGAGAAAAACAGAGGTGAGAAAGTTGCAATATCTGTATTCAAGACCTTGCTAGGATTTATTTATGTATGTTAAGAACATTCTTTAGCACAGAAGATACAATGGATGTTGGGTATTATGACTTTTCATGAAACAAAGAATCATTACTAAAGAATGTTTCCAACATCTAGTGACCAAATATCTCCATTATTTTCATAAGAGAGGAAAAGAACTGAGGTATGACAAGGAGGTGGGCTTTGGACATCAATTAATGGGCACCTCAAATATAAAACGTTTCCAAGACACTAAGTAACTATGAAAGTAATAGTAGATGTTTACTAATCCTCCAAATCTAATAGATTACAAAAAAAACCACTTTGAGTACTCTCCCTTATAACCTGCCTTTTCATCATTTTTATTTCTCTCCTGTTTTTTTCCTGGACTTCTTTTTTTACTTTTAGCCCTGTTGCAATTATCTTTGTATCATTTTACTTCCTTTTGATTATAAAATGCATTCTCTCTCCACCTTTAGATCTCCTATAAACCTATATTTTGGCACTTCATTTAAATAAATCAGTTTTTCTCCATGATTAAAAACGTAAAATATCCTCTAAGGAAAACTATCATAAAATCATTATTTTAAAAGTTAAGCAATTCATTAACATAGAATATTAATATAATTAATTGTGTATTTCTGTTGATGTTAAATATAATACATTTATAAATTCATATGTAATTATAATTTTATGTTAATATAATAATGTTTAATGTGGACTCATATTTCACTAATCAAAAAACTAAAGGCATGTAAATGGGACAAAGCCATCAAAGCCATTGTTCAGTAGCAATAATGCTTTTTTTACACATTTCGTTGTTGTTTTACCTATTATTTTTAATAATTATTTTCATTCACATCCATTAAACTATAGAACTTTTCAAAGAAAAGAACAAAGCACTTTTCAGAAAGTTTTGCTTTCTAATTACTAATGCCCCCACCAATGAAGTTACCAAAAAAGAGAAAGAAATGTGACTTTGCATATGAGTTAAGAAAGTATCTTGTGCCACCAAGATCTACCTCATTTTTCTTTCATTGTTGTGAAAGGCACGATGTACATGTTTACAATGAGGATCCATTCCAGAGCAATGTCATTGCTTTGATTCACATTTTCAATTTAATTAAAATTCTTTCCTGCCTTTAGACAGCTTTTCTTTATATCTTAAGTTAAATTCTTTTGTTTCTTCTGCCTGTGGGCAAAAACTGATTTATGTAGCTGAATTGGTAGACAGTTCAAAAACATGTTTAGAATAGTTTATTTCACTCTTCCTATTTTGATTCAAATGCTTGCTTCAAACATCAAGAGCAATCACTTCCTGAGGCCTGTAGAAAAATTACACAAGGCTTCTTTCTAGTCTCAGTAATTGTGTCAGTTCCAGACTCACTAACATGTGTAATATGAGGACTACATAATGAGCATATCTAAGCTTTTTTAGAACAATTAAAACTAGAAATGTCATCAAACAAAGCTGGAAAACATAAATGGTGAGAGATATTCTGCATAGAAAGGAGAGTTCAAGCTTATAAAAACTTACAAAACTGTTGGATTTGCACTAAAGTTATATTGAAGTGAGTATAAAAACATTTTAGTTCACAAATCATATAGCCAATTCTTTTGATAATAGAGATGATTACAAAAATATCATCCCCAATTAATAGTTCTCTTTCCATAATTCCATGAGTGAAAAAGACATTTATTATAATTTCATGAGTGAAAAAGACATTTATTACTCAAAGTGAAGTCATAATCTTTAGAATCAAGCATTTCTCCATGTTCAAAAAATGTAAATATAAGGAGTCCAAAGATTGATTTAAGTATTTAATGTGGAATGTGCTAACTCTGCCTACCATAAAATCTAATACTTCTATATTAAAGATTTTTTCTTAGTGGTAAATAACATTTTAGATGAGTATAGACTCTTCAACACACACAAACAAATGAAAACTTTAAGAGAAATATTATTCAAATTATATAGTGAATACTCCAGTATCAATTCCAGTATTTATTTACAGGCACTTCCTAATCAGTTTACAAATACAAACTTATTTAAAGCTCATAATAATCATGGATGTTCCACACTCTTAGGATCATAATTGTACATATGAGAAAACTGAGGCACAGAGAGGTTGAGTAACTTGCACTAGATAGTGTCAGACAGAGCCAGATTGTGGAAGGGTGAAGGAGAGAACACAAGCCCAAACACTGACTCCTTGTAGCTTCTTTTAGTAGTGGATATGTCAATAACTACTAAAGAGAAAGCAATTCAGGATCATCTTTTCTCTACATATTTTCCACAATTATCTATTTTAATAATTAGACATTCTCATAAAAAGTGTCTAGTATCAACGACCTTTTTTCCTGCCCTTCCTAGTCCCCTCACCACCCTCTTCTATTATTTGTTTTCAACGTTGAATGAGTGCCAAGCATAAAAACACAAATTTTCACCATGGTTAAAAAAAATATCCAAAGAGGTGTATGAACCAATGCGTAGTATACATAGTTATGCACATCATATTATGGCACACAGAGGATGAAAACCTTTACCCTAACTAATGTAAGACCTTACTAGTGTTACTGGAAGTGACAACTAGACAGGGGTTAAGCAAAAGTACTGACAAGTGAATACCAGAGAAGGTAACAAAGGAAAATGGTTAAAAGAGAGAGAGATAACATCGATAGTTCTGCAAACTGAAAATTACGTGTTATAAAACCAGACAGTTGAGCAGAAATTAGAAAATTAAAAGGCAAATTAATAAGGGATGATTTTAGGCTTAAGATTATCACAAGGCATTTGAAGGATTTCAGTTAAGGAAGTACCTAAACTCTATGTAGTAATACAATCTTTCTTGAAAACATACCGGAGAAAAATGAGGAAATTTTTAATCATTCCTATGAGAAATTTTTTTATTTTTATTTATTTTTTGACATGTCACACTTAGTAGAGTGTTGTTGCATCACAGCTCACAGCAACCTCCAACACTTGGGCTTACGCGATTCTCTTGCCTCAGCCTCCCAAGTAGTTGGGACTATACAGGTGCCCACCACAACACCTGGCTAATTTTTGGTTGCAGTTGTCATTGTTTGGCAGGTCTGGGCTGGGTTTGAACCTGCCAGCTCCGGTGTATGTGGCCGACACCCTAGCTCCTGAGCTACAGGTGCTGAACCACTTATGAGAAACTTTTAATGCTATACAGTGACCAGAGGAGGAGCATAAAGAAGAAATGTTTATAAAGAACACAGAAAGGGTGGTGCTGGGTCTCAAAGCAGTAGGGCGCCGGCCACATATGCCAGAGGTGGAGTGTTCGAACCCCGCCCTGACCAAAAACTGCAAAAAAAAAAAAAAAAAAAAAAAATAGGTGTTAAGTATAATTATGGACATTTATATATGGAAGTAACCACGAAACATTCAGGCGTCAATGTAGAGGAGGGTTTTAAATTGAGAAATGGCATTTGAAGAAAGGCCTGGACTAATAGTAGAACTCTTGCAGTCTCCAGTTTATGAAGGATAATTGAATGCATTGGAAATGGTGAAATAGCTCAGAAACATTGTGAATAACAGAAAGAAAAAAAAGGGCCAATGACTAAAACATAGAATGCACCATGGGCTTCAAATGAGAAACATGATCAGTCTACTAAATAATACTACTTTATCCTACACACGACCCTTTCCTCTGTGAATTAGTTAGGCTCATGAAGCTTCAAGTGACCAAAATCCAATTCCTTCTAACATGAATTCCCCAACACAGCAGGAAAGCCTACTGTTGCACTGACTTTAAGCACAGCTGGACTCTGGTAATCAAACCACATGCTCATGAACTTATCTCACCATGTCTGGGCTCTGCTTCTTTCACTGTTGCAGTAATTCTCAGTCAAGTGTGCTTGGTGTAGTAGTGAGAAAGACGACTCCCAGAAGCTCCAGACATACATAGGAATCACAGCTAACAATTCAGAGGCATGACAACTCTTCATAAATATTTTATTGGCCAACCTAGTCTACCCTAGAATTCAGGCATGAAGGTTGAGTCTCAGTAAAGCACACAGCTAAGAATGGGGAGAAAGTGGCTTCTGAAGGATAGTGGAAATCTATTAAAAAAAAAAGTTGAGAAAAGAGATGCCATTGGTAAATACAGCTATTGGTTGGACCAAAACACTAATCATACTTCTCTACATGCCTTTCTACTCTCTAAACCTGATTTCTTCATATCTTCCTTACAGTATATGGGAAAACACAGGGGATTGATTCAGATGTACCCGCCGAAGATTAACTTGTCAGCCAGTGTTCTGTCAGACTGGTGTCTTGTAAAGGGAGTTGGAATCCTGCCCTGGCTGGGGCTGAGAATAATAATTCCTGGTCTCCAAACCAATGATACCCCAGTGGAGAGGCTGACCCTTTCCAGTGTCAACCCTGATATGTGGCATCCTGTTACTGCCTTGTCACATCATGAAGCTGCAAATATTAGGCTTGAAACAAGCTCCCTAACAACACCAGGGGATGAGCTGGTTCCCCCACACAACCTCCAACTACAGACATGAAATGGGCATGAGAGGACTGGAGCAGCAGTTGTGACAAAGTTGCTGTTACTGCACGAGACTGCTGATCATACTGTGGGGGCTGGGGGGCCGGACAGTGTTTCCTTAATCATACAATTTGAAAACCCCACAACTCATGTTCATGTTTCCTCTCCTGGAATTTGATGATTGAACCTGCAAGACTTCTATACATAGGCCAAGAATGAACAGTCGGTGGTGATAGACTTGGACCTCTGCCACGAAACTCTGCTTCTAAGTTTTTCCTAGTAAACGTTGTTCCAGAAGCCAAGTATGCATGCTGCGCTGCATTTGCTTTTGTTGTGTGACAGAATATATATTTCACTTCAAACCTGTTATTTTTCCTTTGAAAGCTTACTTACCCACGATGCTTCACTATCCAAATGCGTCCTTGATTACCAAGCAAAACATCATTTTATGAACGATTTGTTATTCATGCTCTGCATACGTTATAATTTTCTGAATTCCCTTCTATCAACCCGATTTTCCAAGATATTAGATGAAGAAATCTCCTTTTTTCTCTCCATGCTTAAATCCCATGGCTGTGCCCTTGCTCACATATTTGCTTCAATAAACTTTCCTTACTATTTTCCTTTTTCCTTAACGATATATGTTACTATTAATATCATTGTTGTTATTACACTCTGAAAGAGGCACAAAAAGTAAGCTATTCTATGAGTTATAATGCTAAAGAGTGAAAATCCATTTAGCCAAAAACAAAGTCAAGAAATATAACATTGCCAGAATCCAAAAAGCCACTTAATTAGCCACTTTTCCTGATCACTAGACCCTTCCTAACCACCCTGCACTAAAAAATCCTGACTTTTGCTGTAGTAATTTTTATTTATTTGTATTTTTATTAATTAGTTTTACTGTGAAACCACATATATCTAAATACATTTCAGTTTTGCTCGCTAGTTATCACATTGTTGTTATTATTGATGTTGCCATTTATAGAAATAAAGTGATAAAATATGGTTGTTTCTTTTGGTGCTAGTTTATTTTTTCTCAGCCTCTTGTTCTTTAGATTCATCCATGTGGGTGCAAGTAGCTGTAATTAATTTACTTTCATTTCATTTATTTCTCATAATCCAGAGTGATACTCAAGCACTGACATCACAGAGAATACTGTTCAACATATATTGGTGCACATGTATGCATTTTTGTTGGGTAGTAACATGTTAATGATAATATTATTCCTATCTTCAACCTCAGTAGGTGATGTGAAATCGTTTTTCAAGGTAGTTAATATAACTTTCACTCCTACTACCAAAGTACTATCATTCTTGTTGCCTCATGCCCTGCTTTTACAAGAGTTTCCTTCTGCAGTAGGTCTTTGGTCTCAGGGATTCTAAGAATGAATTCACCGACCACATATCAGTGGTAAAATAGAATTTATTATACAGAAAGGAATACAGAAAAATCACCAGAGCTTTGGCAGAAGGAAGGACCCAAGTCAAAAATGTCACCTTCTGGGTTCTTTGCCTAGGGGTATATATAGCCTTACCAGTTACATTCGCCTAGAACTTGGTAGGTGGATTTCAATGTAAAAGACCACATTAATGAATGGACACAGTCCCTTCCTTGAGGCAAGGTGAATGAGTGCATTTCCTTCATGATATTGTCCAGGCCTAGGAAATGGGGGGTCCCTGATCATCGATGAATGGGGCAACCCTGTATCTCGGTCATTCTCAGCTTCAGAAGTTGTGTGTGTGCCCTGGAGAGTAGCTTCACACTACTTGGTACTGCATTCTGAAATACGGGGAAAGAAGAGGCAGCTGGGGCAGCAGCTCCAGCTGTGCCTGGTCACCATCAACTTCCTTGGAACTCAAGGGCTTTGGCTGAACTGGCACCTCTCCACCTCACCCCATTCTCCAGCTGTGTCCTCACCTTGTCCAGCTGCACCACCTCCCACACAGTGGAGGCTCCACAGAAAGCGTGGCACGTCCTCCCCATGGCTGCTGTGCCCTAGCTGGGGCACCACCCACCCTGTATCACTTCAATTGGCATTGCTCATCTTTTAAAAATTAACAGAAATTGCATAGTGATAGCAGTTTCAGAGTCCACTGGTAAGATTTTTATTTAGATTGGATCCCTTTATCATATTTGTTGAACATTTAGAGATTCTGTTCTGGCCTATTGCTTATTTTTCTACGAGGTTGTCTTTTTCTTTTCCTTGATTGTTTAGTAGTTTCTTATATACTCTAGATTAAGCCATTTTAGTTAAGTGTGTTGCAAATATTTTCACTCATTGTGCAAATGATTTTCACTCTTTTTTTCCCTGTTTCTTTTTTCGTGTTTGCTTGGTTGTTTTTTTTGTTTGTTTGTTTGTTTGTTTTTGTTTTTCTTTTTGAGACAGAGTCTCACTCTGTTACCCTGGATTAAATGTCCTGGCATAATGATAGCACATTGCAACCTCAACCTGGTAAGTTTCAGCAATTCTTTTGCCTCAGCCTCCCGAGAAGCTGGGAATACAGGTGCCCACCACATAGCTAGTTTTTCTATCTTTAGTAGAGCTGGATCTCACCTTTGCTCCTTCTCACTACCTTGAGAGTAATTTTATTTTTCAATGTTCATAAATACAAATAGTTTTGAGTAAGAGTAATGTACACCTCCCAAAATGCAAAATATTTTAAGCCCCTGTTAACTAGTTTGCAAAACCACAGAAACTAGTCACTCTCCAAGGCAAAATAAACATGTCTTTTAATGTAAATATTTTGGAAATAAACATAGACAGATAAATGTTTAAATCATCACAGTTTATTCATTAAACACCTGTTTCATCAATTTCAAAGACAAGAATTAAATACTATTAGTAATCTGGTACTCCTTCTCATGCACTTACAACTATCCCTTCTTTCTCAGAGAGAATTATTGGTGAGATCCAAAACTGAGTCTTGTTATTTGTACTTTTGAACTGTATTTTCATAGAATAATATTTATGTTATTAAGTATTGAATATGACACTTTATTATTCACCATTATATTTGTGAGATTCATCCATGATACTTCATGTAAAATAGTTCATTATTTTTGTTATTATATGGTGTTTTATTGTATTTACATGTGTGCATGATTTAATTAATATTTCTACCCTGGCCATTCATTTAAGTTGTTTACTGTTGGGGTAATTTAAAAGCAGTGCTGTTATGAAGAATTTATCATTAAGTGTCTGATACAAAAACATATGAGAAATTCTTTAAGGTCAGATACTAATGACGGGATTAGGGGTTCTAGTTTACCCTTATTTTAACTTTAGCTAAAAATAACAGACTCCCGAAATGATTGCACTGTTATAAACTTACATCAGAATTGTGTAAGTTTCATTTTCTCCACACTCTCATCAGTACTTGATACCATCAGTCTTGTTTAACTCTTCATATTAGCAGTTAGTGATATCTATTAATAGCTGTCACTTTGATTTTCATTTGCTAGTTAAGGTAAAGGATGTTTTCATAAACTTATTGGCTGTTTGAATATTCATTTTTTCTTAAGTGTTCAGTTTCCATTTTTTCTCCTAGGTTATCTCTTTTATATTGGTTTGTAGAGGTTATTTATATATACATTTTGGATAAAGATAGTTTGTTTTTTGTTGCTACAGACATCTTTAATTCTCTTAATTTTCTTCATTCTCTTATCTGAATAGTTCTTCCTGATAACAAAGCATTAATCTGATATGGTCCAGTTCATAATCATTTCCTTGATTTTTATTCTTTATGTTTGTTATTTCAGGAATCTTTCTCAATGCTGATATAATGATACTTCCAGGCGCATTTGCTTCACCATTTGTACTTCAGACCTACAAAAGTCCTGAAATTGACTTTTGTGCATGATGTGAGGTGGGGGTCAAATTTAATTTGTTTCCAAACGGGTATTAAACAACTGACCTAATACCATTTAATAAAAATATCATCTACTACTTTTGTGCGCCATTTTTTGTTATATACTAACAAAAATGTGAAATTGACCATCCCATTGACTTGGGCTTTCCCATTTATATAAAAAATTCAAGTACTAGTCTAATTATTGCTGCTGGACAATAATATATTATTATCTGCCTGCTTAAATATATGTCTTTTTGTCTATTTTCATACTATAATATGTACATATAGATTTTCTTTGTGTTGGCCTGATGTAATTTTGTGTCTTTCATCACTCTAGGAAATTGTAAGCTATTATCTCTTCAGATATTGTTTCTGCCTTATCCTGTTTTCCCTCTATTTTCAGTTGCATGTATATTTGAGCATTTCCCTGTGCTCCATAAGTTAATTGCTTCTCTGAGTAGTTCATTGTTTCTTCTCTCTGTGCTTCTTTCTGGTTGTCTTGCTCTGCCCTAAATCCAGACTCACTAACTCTTGCTTCATCTATTTCTCATTTAATGTTTATTAAATGCAACCATTGAATTTTAATATATTACTTTAATGGTATTTCAAAATGTTATATATTTTTTCATGCTATTTTTTTCTATAATTTCCATCCCTTAGCTAAATGCTTAACCTTTTTTATGATGCCCTTGAACATCAGAATTTTAGAAGTTCACAGGAGGTAAGAGGCTGACTGGAGGCAGCTGTCATGTATATCCTCTTCAGAGAACAATCAGGATGTTCATTAAATGTCCATATTTCAAATAGATTGCCAGGGAAAGAATGTGTGAAGGCAACAGATATGTGACAAGGAGACACTGAGTGTGAAGGTAGAAGCTGGATCCCCGGCACACGTCCCTAAAAGCACCCAGACACAGGGACGTGGTAAGCCGTAGACCTTGGGAGCTCTGCACTCCCTCCTTGGTCTTTTGCAATCTTGGCTCCAGGGCAACTTCTCAACCTCCACAAGCCTACAGAGTGGCCCGGGGAGCTTCTGGGACACCACTTAGAGGCTCAGCCTGGGCTTGTGCGGAGCTTTCTGGGCTTCTGAATCAGAATACCTGTCCCAGAGACAACCCTTTTCCCAGAGTTATACACACAGCCTTGTTCTAGGGATGTGTCTGCCTTGCTTCTGGATCAGGGAGGGAATGGAAGGAGGACAGCAATGTATGGTATGGGTTTCTGCTGCAGTGCACACACGGAGCACCCTTCCCCTAAAAGGAATGACTGAGGAAGCCATGCTTTAGGTCCTGTGTGCAGAGGCCACAGCATGTGGTCACCTTTCTCCTGGCCTGACTCATTGGTCCTGATGCTGGTGGCCAGATGCTGGAAGGAAATCCATTAGACGCAGGGATTGAGAGCAGAATAAAACCCACCCGCCAGTCGGCCTGTGAACTCTGACTGCCTTTTCTACCCCCAGCAGGTTCTTTGCTGTGGAAGGGGACATTTGTCTCTCCTTGGCAGCTTCTCCCAGCAGCATGAGAGCTGATCTCTGACTCTTGTTGAGACAGTGATTATCCCTGTTTTTATGAAGCCTGAATGTGGGTTCACCTGATGCTGTCCTGCCCAGCTCCTGCCCCATCTGCCTGGGTGTGGTAGAGCACAAGAAGTGATACCAGGGAGAGCCAGAGCCCTCCCTATTTCCTGTGATAGCCAGGTACTTCTGATAGATCAGGACCAGGCAAAGTTTCCACAAATACCACCCTGCTGCTCCTTAGCTGACTTTCTCTAGCAAGCCTCACCACTGGTGGGGAGGTCAACTTGAACAGCCTATTACATGATGTATTGATTCAATTGCATAGACTTTGGCTGCCTTTTACCTAGAAACACCACCTCCTCACCCCGAGATTAAACTGGACATCCCAACATATTTCACACTGTTAGATGCATACTGGCTAGAGGAAAGAGATGATATTTCAGAGATTTTCACCTTTCCTTCTTGACAGGAGGCAAGGAATCTGCCCACAGTATACATCACTGCTATAGCAAAGGTATTCATTTAGAACCTCAGCTACCTGAAAGTACTCTCAAACAAACACAAAGGTCCTTACCCCAAATATCCTCCATTCACAGCTTTCAGATGCAGGGAAAAAGTCCCATATAAAAATGAAAACTCATAAACAAGAAGTGAAACCCTCTCCAGATGAGAAAGAATCTGTGCAAGAATTCTGGACGTATGATGACACAGAAAGTAATGACTCACCTCCCCAAGGATCACATTCTGCTACGCAGCAACAGATTCCAACTCAAACAAAAACCCTGAAATGACAGAGGAAGAGTTCCAAATATGGATGGTAGGGAAATGAAATGAGATCCAAAGATAAAGGAAAACCAGCACAGGAAACAGAAAGTAACGTACAAGAAAAACCCTCTTTAAACTACCAACAGATTTCTCAGCTAAAACCTCACATGCCAAAATTGATTGAGGGCCTATCATTAGTCTTCTTTTTTTTTAATTATTGGGGAATCATTGAAGGTACAAAGAACCAGGTTATACTGCTTGCATTTGTTATGTAACACCCTTCTTATAAATGTGTCCTGCCCCCAAGAGGTGTGTCACACACTGTTCCCCCACCTCTCTCCCTCCTTCTCTCCCTCTGCTCTCCCATCCCTCCACCCACCACCATGTACCAGAATCAATTGTCTTCATATGAGAATTGAGTACGTTTGATTCTTGCTTGAATAGAATACCTGTCAACCAAGACTGTACCCTAAAAAACTAAGTTAAATGAATGAATGAGAAATAAAGCTTTTCACCAGTTAAGCAAATACTATGGGAATTTGTCACCACTATATCTGTTTTACAAGAAATGCTTAAAAGAATTTTAAACATTGAGACAAATGATTGATATTCACCCATATAAAAAATGGTTAAAAGTCAAAATTCACATCTCTTGTAAATGGTGATACAGGGAGAACACAGAGCAACTAAGTAACAATCAACATGATTACTAGAACATTATCTCATATATCAACATTAACCTTGAAAATCAGTGGTCTGATTAAAATATATAGATGGAAGAATGGATTAAAATAAAAGAAACTTAAATATGTACTGTCTATAAGAAATCCATTTAACATACAACAATTTTTATAAAGTTAAGGTATAGGGGTGGAAAAAAAATAGTCCAAACCAATGGAAACCAATAGCTAATCTTACATCAAATAAAACAGACATTAAATCAACAACAGTATTATATCATCATATAATGGTGATAAAAGTGATCAATTTTACAAGAAGATGTAACTATATATGTATATATATATATATATATAAGATGTAATTATGTATATGTATATATACATATGATCAGACCATTAAGTTTAAGAACACATTCTAAAAGTGTTGTATACCTCATTGCTGAATATCCCTGCAATCACTTTTGAATTACTCCCCTTGGCCATCGGGTGACTGTAGTGATAATAACATTGAGGGAAGTAGTACTTTTTCTAGAATGAGCTCATGAACTTAATTCTCAGATATTATATGGTGATAACTCTGATGGTAATTCCAGAAAAAGAGTTCCAAAATTATTTTGAAGGGTGGACTAACTGTTGACATTGGTGCATAGCTAACCAATGTCTGGGAATATTTTTGAAGGAGATCATAGTGAAGAGAAAGATTGCATCATTTGTAGGATCAGTTTGCAAACTTAATTTTCCAACCTTATATGCACCACACAACAGGAAAGCTGCAATTCATAAACGAACAGTACTAGAACTAAGAAATAAACAGAAACACAATAATGTCAGGGCACTCAAATAGACTACTGACAAAACTAGACATATTATCAAAGCCACCATATGGTTTTTATTTCTGATCTGCTTATGTGATGGATCACATTTACTCACTTACTTATGTTGAACCATTTCTTGCATCCTTGAGATAATGGAAGATCAACAAGAAGATTGATTAAGAAGATCAACAAAGAAGGACTGAATTTGCATGAGATTCTAGAATAAAGGAGCCTACCAAATATTTACAGAACATTCTATGCAAAAAACTACAGAATATGTATTCTTCTCATCATAACATGAAACATTTTCCCAGGATAGACAGTATATTAGGCCATAAAAATAGTCCCATCAATTTTTAAAAATTGAAATAATACATCTTCTCAGGCTTCAGTGTAATAAAAAGAGGGATCAATTCCAAGAAGAACCCTCAAAGTTGTACAAATACATAGATTTTAAATAAAATGCTTTCAAAACATTTTTGAGTCAAGAATAAAATCAAGATGGAAGTCAACAAATATTTGGAATTAAATGATTTACAGTGATACAAATTAGGAAAATCTTTGGAATACAACAAAAGTGGTACTAACAGGGAAGTTTATGACAATAAATGTCTATATCAAAAAGAAAGAAGGATCACAAATTAACAACCTAATGTCACCTTCCAAAGAACTAGAAACCAATCTCAGAGATAGGAAGGCAAGAAATAACAAATAAGGGAGAAGAATTAAAAGAGATAGAAACAAACAACAAAAAAAGAATCAATGAAATGAAGAGTTGGGTCTTTAAAAAGATAAACAAAATTAATAGATCACTAGCTAGACTAGCCAAGAAGAAAAAAAGATTAAAAAAAGGTAAATCAAAACTGTAAAGGAAGATATTATGATTGATGCCACAGAAATACTGAGATAATTCAAGAGTACTATGAACTCTTCTATGCACACAAAATAAGATTCTAGAGGAAATGGCTACATTTTTGAAAACACATTATCCCAAGCTTGCATGAGATTCTAGAATAAAGGAGCCTACCAAATATTTACAGAACATTCTATGCAAAAAAATTACAGAATATGAAATAGAAATAGAAGAAATAAATAGAAATCCTGTACTGAACAATAATAAATAGTGATGTTAAATCAATAAAAAAAAATCTTCCAACAATAACCAAGCCCAGGACCAGAGAGATTTAATGCCAAATTCTACCAGCCATACAAAGAACTGGCACGTATCCTACATAAACTTTTCCATACCATTGAGAAGGAGGCAATCCTCCCTAACTCCTAACTCATTCTCCAATGCTATTATCACCTTTTTCCCTGATATCAAACCCAAGAAAGGAAAAAAGAAGTACACACACATATGAACACACACACACACACACACATAAAAACAAAACAAAATAAAATGCAGACCAATATTCTTCATGAACATAGATGCTAAAATCCTCACAAATACTAGCAAATTGAATCAAATGGCACATAAAAAAGGTAATTTAACACACAATTAAGTGGGTTTCATCTCAGGGATGAAAAAAATGGTTTATCACAAGCAAATGAGTAAGTGTGATCCACCACATAAGCAGAATCAGAAATAAAAACCATATGATTATCATGATTATCTTTTTTTTTTTTTTGAGACACAGTCTTAAGCTGTCACCCTGGGTAGAGTGCTGTGACATCACAGCTCACAGCAACCTCCAACTCTTGGGCTTAAACAATTTTCTTCCCTCAGCCCCAATTAGCTGGGACTAGAGGTGCCTACCACAATGCCCAGCTATTTGTAGTTTTTGTTGTCATTGTTGTTGCTGTTGCAGTTGTCATTATTTAGCAGGCCTGGGCTGGGTTGGAACCTGCCAGCTTTGGTGCATGTGGCTGGTGCCCTTCCCACTGAGCAATGGTCGCCACCCTCATATGATTATCTTAATAGATGAAGAAAAAGCATGTAATAAAATCCAGTATCCATTCATGCTAAAAACCCTCAACAAACTAGGTATATAAAGAATGTACCTCAAAATAATAAAAATATAACACACCCACAGCCCACATCACATGGAATGGGGAAAAGTTGAAAGCTTTCCTCTGTAGAACTGGACAAGACAGTGTAGTCCACCCTCACAACTTCTACTTAACAGGGTACTGAAAGCCTTAGCCAGAGCTCACAGGCAAGAGAATGAAATAAAGAATATTGAAATCAGAAATGAGAGTCAAACTGTCCCTGTTTGTTAATAATATGATCTTATATTTAAGGAAAACCCTAAACTCTCCTCTAAAAGACTCCTAGCATTGATACAATAATTCAGCAAAGTCTCAGATTACAAAATCAACACACACAAATCAGCCGCATTTCTTCATGCTAATAACAACCAATCTGAGAGTCAAATCAAGAACACAATCTCATTTATAATAGCCAAAAACAGAAAATAAAATATCCAGGCAGACATAACCAAGCAAGTGAAAGAGCTCTAAAAGGAGAATTAAAAAACATTGATGAAAGAAATCACAGACCTCACAAACAAAAGAAAAAATATCCCATGCTCATGGATGAGAAGAATCAAAGTTGTTATAATGTCCACACTGTTCAAGTGATTTACAGATTCAAATTAATTTCCATAAAAATACAAACATCATTTTCATAGAATTAAAAAAAAATTCTAAATCACATATGGAAGCAAAACAGAGCAAAGAGTAACCAAAGAATTATAAGCCAAAAGAACGAATCTAGAGGCATCATATTACCTGACTTCAAATTACACTACAAAGTTCAGTAATTTTGTTCAATTATTGAACAAAACAGAATGATATTTGCATAAAAGTAGACATATAGATCAATGGAGCAATGTAGGTTACTCAAACAAAAACCATGTACCGGCGGCTCCTGTGGCTCAGCGAGTGGGGCGCCGGCCCCATATACCGAAGGTGCGGGTTCAAGCCCGGCCTCGGCCGAACTGCAAAACAAAAAAATAGCCGGGCGCTGTGGCGGGCGCCTGTAGTCCCAGCTACTAGGGAGGCTGAGGCAAATCGCTTAAGGGCGGCTCCTGTGGCTCAGTGAGTAGGGCGCCGGCCCCATATACCGAAGGTGGTGGGTTCAAGCCCGGCCTCGGCCGAACTGCAAAAACAAAAAAAAAATAGCCGGGTGCTGTGGCAGGTGCCTGTAGTCCCAGCTACTAGGGAGGCTGATGCAAGAGAATCGCTTAAGCCCAAGAGCTGGAGGTTGCTGTGAGCAGTGTGACGCCACGGCACTCTACCCAGGGCGATAAAGTGAGACTCTGTCTCTACATTAAAAAAAAAAAAAAAAAAAGATACAGTTTGTAATTAACTC